>PVJI01020338.1:0-29206 GCA_004026765.1 Micronycteris hirsuta | reverse complement strand
TTTCAATCAGCCTGCCCAAGGCTAATTAGCTCCCTTAAACAATATAATGTCTTCCACAGAACAATGTTAAAACCTCTGTATATGCCTGTATATCTGTATATCAACATATAGCCTTTACAATTATAACTTAAAGGATTATTTTATTTAAAATAATGCCTTCTTTGTAAAAAATGAGATCTTCCGACTTTAAATCTGATTTGCAATTTACTTCAAGTACCAACATGAAATAAGGAAATGGTTTGTGTGGGGTCTGCAACACTACTTTTGAATACGGCTTGGTCATTTAGCTGCATTATCCCAGATACATTAAACCAAAAAATCTTAATTCTTCACCTGAAAAATCTAACTCCATTAGAATTGTGTGACGATTTAGATCAGGTATACAAAGGAAGAAGGCCAAGACATAGAAGATTCACAAACATTGGAGAATCATCATTTTATACAATTGTAAGAATCAATGTTAAAAGGAAAAGTAGTCATCTCTTGCCAAATCTGCTTTTGTGTTCTGGTGACATCTAAGTGACACAAATTATGTATTTGTAGATATCAATCAGTCTATTTGCTTCCAATAAAATATTTAACAGTAATAATCATTATATTTAGAATATGTTAGTATAAAAATGCTCTGTAGATAAACTACACAAATGCATTCTAATATATTTTTTCTCAACAATGTTTAGAACTGGAACTATGCTTTCCCTGCTCAAAAGAGAACAACAGGTATTCAAAGCTCCATTTTAACCTATTGTGGTTTTGCTCACATTTTTTTAGAACAAATACTTCTACTATTTAGCATAGTCTGTTATGTATCTTATTGAAAATGAGAGAACGTTAGTGGTGTGAACATTACTAATCATTCTTTCATATGAATTTTTATTGTAAAGTCCTTAATATACTCAACACGAAGTGTGATCGATTTATTCATTGAATTCTTATGAATTACAAAAAAATTAAGATTCACTACCAACTTATTAAAATTAAAAGAAAATTTAGAGATTTAAACAAAATATCTAAATCTAAATGTTTTCCAGATTTGGGGGAGAAGGTGATAAAGTACTTACTCTTTTTATCAGTCTTTTCTATCATTTTTTGGGGGTGGAAATTCATTTTTTAGACTGAGAGCTGATAATTATATAAAATTGTATCCTATGTCACATGCTTAATACTTATTCAATTTGTGTGGGCTGCTTCCCAGCATATGATCATTAGGCTATTTAAATGTGTGAGATTCTCTTATTTTTTAGAGGTCCCCTAAGATGTTTCCATTCCCCCTTTGTTTATTGCCACGCAATGCCTAATACTGGTAGTCACCACATAGAGAGTCCTGTGGGGAACAAGTTAGCACCATGAGATGAAAGACATTTTCTCCTAATAGAAAGAGGTAAAGAAGCATTAATATATAGTAAGAGATAAAGCATGACATAACTGAGCTGCGGTATGCTATGGCTACATGTGGGATAAAATGATTTGGAACTTAGGAAGAAGAAATGGGCTACTCAAGAAAGTTATTTAGGACTCTGCCTTTAAGAATGAAAGGAACTCTCATATTTAGACTTGATAGAACTGATTTTCTAAGTAGAAGCATGACTATGAAATGCACTTATATACATACACACATTATATGTAGGTATGTATACAGTATAAGTCTATATAAGTCTTTCATACTATGAGTCAGCTTGATTTGCTCACAGGAGAAATATGAATAAACGATGGGAAGTTACAATGAAAACTGTAATGGTGGCAGATAGAATCTAGGATGGCAAAACCAAAAATTGATCAGGAGGCCAGTTTATTCATCTATATTGAGATGAAGCCATTAATTAGTGCCCAACAGGAACTAAAAAGAGAAGAAAATTACAAGAAAACCTGGAGATGTAAATTTGGAATATTTGACTACAAACAAAAGTATATGCAGTCCAATAGTATTATTTGATAAAGCCAAGGATGCTATTCAGAATAACTGAGAAAAAAAAACATATTTAATTTTGCATTGATCAGTTTTTTAATAGTATCTGTCACAGAAATCTCTGAATACATACACTAGATATTCAACTGCCTGGATGCATACCTGAATCCAACTTTATTCAATGTATTAGCATTTCAATATACTCCAAAGGTCAACTAATACTAAGTCTCCTTTTCTCTCTATAAAAACCTGCTTTAACTTTCCTACAGAAAGATAAGTAAAGAGAAGAACTTTTCTTAGAAAACCTTCAAACTTATACTGAGGCAATATATTGCTATTTTGATAAGAATTTATATATTTATTTTATCTAGTTATAAATTATTATAAGAATTTGTGTATATCATTATAGCATGGCATTTATTTTTTAATTTTGTATTATTACTATTACTAAAATTTATGTCTAATTAACATGTAATTTGAATTCTGTAACAGGACTACACCTAAAACATCGTATTTATATAGAGAAAGCATGTTCATAGATATGGCTCATGACAAATATAATGCTGAAACAGTCTTGCCTTTAATTTAGAAAATTGTTTCAATTCAAATGAATGTAAAATTATGAGTAATGATAGAAAAAATCCATGTCATGCCATGACTCATTTAAAGTATATTTTATTGATTATGCTATTAGAGTTGTTCCAAGTTCCCCACTTTTACCCCTCCACTCAGCACACCCGTTTCCTCCACTAATCCCTAGCTTTACTCATGTCCTTGGGTCATTTATATAAATTCTTTGGCTTCTCAATTTCCTATACTATTCTTAACGTTCCCTGTCTATTTTGAACCTGCCAATTATGCTTCTTAATCCCTGTAATTTATCCCCATTCTCCCCCTCCCCCCCTCAGCTGATAACTGTCCAAATGATTTCTGTGTCTTCTGTTCCTGTTCTAGTTGTTTACTTAGTTTGTTTTTGTTTTTTAGATTCAGTTGTTGACAATTGTGAGTTAGTTGTCATTTTAATTTTCATAGTTTTGATCTTCTACTTTTTCTTAAATAACTCCCTTTAACATTTCATGTAATAATGGCTTGATAATGATAAATTCCGTTAGCTTTACCTTGTCTGGGAAGCATTTATTCTGCCTTTCCATTCTAAATGATAGCTATGCTGGATAGAGTAATCTTGGCCATAGTCCCTTGTTTTACATCACTTTGAATACTTCTTGCCAGTCCCTCCTTGCCTGCAAAGTTTCTTTTGGGAAATCAGCTGATAGAGTTATGAGAACTCCTTTATAAGTAACTCTCTGCTTTTCTCTTGCTGCTTTTAAGATTCCCTCTTATCTTTAAACTTTGGCATTTTAATTATGGTGTGTTTTGGTGTGGCCCTCTTTGGGTCCAATTTTTTTGAGACTCTCTGTGCTTCCTGGACTTGTATGTCTATTTCCTTCACCAAATTAGGGAAGTTTTTTTTCCATTATTTTTAAAATAAGTTTCAAATTTCTTTCTCTTCCTCTTCTCCTTCTGGCATCCCTATGATTCGAATGTTGACACTTTTGAAGATGCCCCAGTGTGTTCTTATACTCTCCTTGATTTTTTTTTTTTCAGTTCTTGTTACTTCATTCTGTTCTGGTTGAGTGTTTATTTCTTCCTCATGTTACAAATTGTTGATTTGAATCCTGGCTTTCTTTCCTTTACTGTTGATTTCCTGTGGATTTTTCTTTATTTCACTTAGTGTAGCCTTCATCCCTTCCCTTATGTTTTTGCCATACTCAGTGATTTCTCTGAATATCCTTATCACCAGTGTTTTGAACTCTGCACCTGATAAGTTGGCTATCTCCATTTCACCTAGTTCTTTTTCTAGGGTTTTGTTATGTTCTTTCATTTGGGCCATATTTCTTTGTCTCCTCAATTTGTCAGCCTCCCTGTATTTGTTTCTGTGTACTAGGTAGAACTGCTTTAATCCCTTTCTTAGCACTCCAGTTAAGTTGTGTGGGGCAGAGTCTTAGGTATTCACCGGACTGGGGCAAACTGCTTCTCCACTTTGTGGTGCTGTGTAGGAAAGAGGCGAAACATGTCTACCTGCGCTTCCATCTTTTAATGCTTAACTATTATCCTTCTTTTTCCTTTATGTCTTCACTAAACATTATAGGTAAAGATTATCCAAATCTTTTAATTAGAGTTTTCCCATCCTGGAATCTCTAAAAGATATCTTAAGTTAGAAATAGGAACACATTATCTCATCCTGTCTGAAGGCATTTATACCTCCTCTTTGCAACACACATCCATCTTACCCTAGCTCTATATCGAGGCTGAAAAATTGGGGAATATTAATTGATGGTTACCTGAGAATTCCCTTGCCTGTCTACAAAGCTTGCATGGAGAGTTTTACATTATTCATTTTCACAAATTTGAGAACCCTTATGTACCCTGTAAATATAAGAAATATTTGAGTTCAACATCCATCTCAGAAAAAGCAATACCATTGTGAAAATATACTATGCCCTGAGAAACCCAGTAAACTATACCAAACCCTGGCATAGTTTATCTGTGTTTGAGAAAATTAGATGCTACAACCTCATCCAATCTGTCAACTTGGTCAAATGATTTTTTATTGTTATTCGACTATAGTTGTCCCAATTTTCCCCCTTTGTTCTCCTCTGCCCATCCCACACCTCGCTCCCACAGTCAATTCCCCCACTGTCATTCATGTCCGTGGATCACTCATACATGTCTTTGACTAGTCCTTTCCCCTACTTTCCACCATTTTACTTCTCCCCCTCCCCTCTGGTCATTGTCAGTCTGTTCCATGTTCCCATGCCTGTGGTTCTATTTTGTTTGTTAGTTTGTTTTTTCATTAGATTTCTCTTATAGATGAGATCATATGGTATTTGTCTTTCACCAACTATCTTATTTCACTTAGCATAATATTCTCCAGTTCTATCCATATTGTCACAAATATAGGAGTTCCTTCTTTCTTTCTGCTGCATAGTATTTCATTGTGTAAATGTACCACAGTTTTTTGATCCACTCATTTACTGATGGACACTTAGGCTGTTTCCAGCACTTGGCTATTGTATATAGCACTATTATGAACATAAGGGTACATAAGTTCTTTTGAATTGGTGGTTTGGCATTCTTAGGGTATAATCTCAGCAGCAGAACCACTGGGTCAAAAAGCAGTTCCACTTTTAGTGTAAGGAAATTCCATATTGTTTTGCACAGTGGCTGCACAAGTCTGCATTCCCACTAACAGTGCACTAGGTTTCCCTTTTCTCCACATTTTCACCAGCACTTGTTCCTTATTTTACTGTTGTTTCTTACTGACTTCAATTTTCATTGCATAATGTAGTAAGAACACAGAAAATTTCCATCGTATCATCAATGCCACTTATGTGTGTTAAGCAGGAATAGAGGACCCCAAACACTTCTATAAGTATAATAAGCATAAGCTGTAATAAAGATATACTGGATGACAAATCATATCACTTTAAGATAGTAGTCTAGTCCTCAAGGTCCTTGTATTATAGGTCATGCTGGGTTCTGAGCAGACTGGGGTCAATGTCCTCTCTTCTATCTCTTGCCCAGTCTTCTACACTTGCTGAGCCAGCTTACTTTTTACTGTCATGTTTATACTTCCTTCTTCTGCATATGCACGTCTCTGTGCCTGAATCACTCCTTTAAAATGGTTTCATCTACTTTAGTCTCTTTTTGCCTTCAGCACTCAGCAGAATCTGTGACATATATTGGAATATGTAGCTTCTCTGATACACTTTAAGAAAATCATTCTGTATACACCTCTATCATGTAATCCATTGTAATACATTAAAATGGCTTTTTATTTATTATTCTCAATATGCTCCCCAAAAGGAAGAGATGTTCTTATGTTTGTATTATCAATACATTAGTTATTAAATAAATGAATAAATAGGTAAATAGGTGAGTAATATACAATATAATTTCTAATGCCTTATATTTCTTGATATGTTTGCTTAATATGTTTTCTGATATATTTGCTTAAAATTAATGTATAAACACATCATTCTCAATATTTTAATGCATGTTCTACAATATTTTAAAAATTTTTTGGAGGCAATAGCACTATTTTCATCACCATGGTAATTAATTTATGTGCTGTATCTAATGTAGTCCTCCCAACAATCCCTTAAGGAGGCTATTGTTAATTATCTTCATGTAGGAGATGATAAAACTGAAACCTAGTGAAAGATTTTTTTAATGTTTCAAAACTCGCAGCTAAGAAGTCAAAGAGGAAACTCAAGTCCAGCTCTTTCTTGAAAACAAAGTCAGTCTCTTAGCAACTCTAAAATTAAGATATTTATTCCCCATAAAATCTCACCCAGCTCTCCCAGGAAGTCTTGGATGCCTGGTGCTTATCTCCCCATCTAAAATAGCCTGTGTCGTCAGCCCTAATGGAACTAATGTTTCTGTCAAGGTTTTTTGTCTCCGAACACTCCAAAAACTACAAAGCTTGACATTTCTAAGGTATCAGCGCATTATATCAAGAATTCAAAGCACAAAAGCCAGACTTTCTTCTATGCAAAAACAAATGGTATATAATCATGTCTGCGACTCTGTGTCACAGTGTATCTGGGCCTAAATGAGCAAAAAAAAGTTCCAGTGTGAAAGCAGCTCCTCCAGAAGCTAATTACAGGTCCTCTGGCCATAAGTCTCAGCGTTTTTCTAAGAAGAAAGATCAGTGACAAATGTCTAAATAAGATAACAAACACCTTTTCTCTTATCTCATCATGTCAAATGCATCCTCTTTCACCCTGTATCCAAAACCGTTACTGAAAATTGTTTCGTAGAGATTGATTTGGACAAATCAATTTACTCTGGAATCTCACCACTTTACCAGTTATATATGGCATGTATACCTTTCACTCAAGATTGATAAACTTCTAAATGACTCAACCGTGGGTTGCATTTTAGGTGCTTGTTAAATATTGCTTGAGTGAATGGATGAGTGCATTTAAACAGTATTAGTAATGACACAGCTCTTGTTCCTATTAGGACACCCTAATCCTTTTTCCTTCCAATACTATACTTTTCCACTTTCCAGCACCAGCATACACATGCATGCACACACACAAATACACACTCAGACAGTGCCATCCAAAAAGGGAAAGTGATTATACTTACATTCATTCAAATAAACTCATTTAAACATAGGTCTAGCTACATTTTCTAATTTCTGCATTGTTTCCCATTGTTCATTTGTTTAGAACATGTTTCTAAATCTCTACCATCTACTTTTGTAAAAAAAGGAAGACCTACTTTATAAGCTAGCTTTACTCTGATGCAAACTGATTTCCAGAGGAGAAAAAACCTTGAAAAATTGTCTCATGTTGAAACATCAAAATTTGAGATTCATCACTGAAGACCAGTGATGGTAATATTACTTTTTTATTAGAGATAGCTCTATCATTAGAATGTTAGAAGAGTATGATAGTTTCTTACAGGCAGAGCTGAATTGAAACAGAGCTATCAAGCTATACAACAAAAAGCAGTGTATTTTTGATGATATTGATAGATAAATTATGAGGAAGTGGGGATGTTGCTGGAATTTAAAAACTACCATCTGCTGCCGAAGTGCCTTTACTGGGGTGTAGTCAAATTTTCAGTATTAAGATAAGCTATTACTAGTTATTTAAGTTATGTTAGATCTTCTGATACCTGGTTTCAGATAGCTTTTTAGGCTATTTTCTGGTTCCCACAATGATAAAAACAACTGTAAAAATCCATATTTGGGAAGTTTTTAGTATCAACTGAACAAGTGGATCTAGTCATATATTCTTGATTTTAACTTATTTTGTGCTAGAAATTAAGATTTGTTGAGCTTTCACCAGCACACATTGCTATGTAAGAATTTTAGTGTTTGTACAATTATTTTTCTGGTATTTACTTAATATGATGATTAGTAAAATTCAACATAATGGCTGTGCCTCTGAACAATGGAGCTTAGGTGTCTTCCTCCTTCACTCCTTCCCGTCCATTTCAGAACCTATATATTCCACTCTCTCAAAAAATGCTAGCTTACCTCTGAGTCTTTTCCTTTTGAGAAGGTTGACAGACCTGTACTTTAAAATAACTGCTCTAGGAATCCAGCAGAACTTCTGTTTAAAACTCTCCCTTTGAATAAAAAGCCCAGCTAGCTCAGGAGCATTGAAACAGCTCAATTCTTCATTCCATACGTTTGGACACGCTCTAAGGGAAAACCTATGATGATATGCAAGAGTGATATTAAATTTAAATATTTACTTAGCATAATTAAATCTCACATTTTGAAAACTTATTGTTAGAGGGTTGAGGGAATGGAATGTGGCAGCCTAGGAATCACCTTATAGTACAGTTCTGCTAAATTTTAAATATAAAGGAGGTTGAATCAAAATGGCCCCCTTACGCTTTGCTCTCATTTCTTTAAAAATTCAATCTTTGTTGTATTTTTCCGTTACCATTTACTCCACTTACAACCCCTCCCCCCAGCAATCACCACATTGTCGTCCATGTCCATGAGTCCTTTTTCCTTTTTGCGCAATCCCTCCACATCCTGACTAGCTCCTACTAGCTGTCATCACCTTCCACCTAGTAGCCTGTCTCTGTTTTGCAATTCAGTTAAGTCTATTCATTAGATTCCACATATAAGTGAAATCATATGGTATGTGTCTTTCTCTGACTGGCTTATTTCACTTAGTTTAGTGTTCTCCAGTCCATCCATACATTTGCAAAGGGTAAATTTTTCTTGTTTTCTACCACCGAATAGGATTCTAATGTGTGAATGTCCCATACTTGTTTTATCCACCATCTATTAATGGACATGGAGCCTGCTTCCATATTTTGGTGATTGTGAATAATGCCACAATGAACAGAGGGTGCTTATGTTCTTTTGAATTAGTGTTTTGAGTTCCTTTGCATATATTACCAGAAGTAGGATTGCTGGGTCCAAAGGCAGATCCATTTTTAATTTTTTGAGGTATCTCCATATTGTTTTCCACAGTGACTGTACCAATCTCCATTCCCACCACCAGTGCAAAGGAGTTCACCTTTCTCCACATCCTCATCAGCACTTCTTGTTTGTTAATTTATTAATGATGGCCATTCTGACAGATGTGAGATGGTATCTCATTGTGGTTCTAATTTGCATTTTTCTGATGATAGTGATGCTGAGCATGTTTTCATAAGTCTAATGGCCTCTTTGGAAAAAAATAAAATATTCAATTCATTGTGAAACATCACACAGAACTATATGCATATAGTTTATGTATAGCAAAAGTCAGTATAGGCATAATTATAGAAAAAGTTGAGACACTATTTGTTAGATCATTATTGAAGATTTCAGAAACATAACATAACATCATCCACACCCATTAATCAAGGCTCAAAACTACCCTCTTAATGTGTTTTTAGTGTCCTACTGCTACTGTAACATGTTTGTATGAAGTTAGTGTCTTACAATTTATTAGCTTGGAGTTCTCTAGGTTAGAATTCCAACATGTATATCACTGGGATAAAAATCAAGTTATCAGCAGGGTTTTCCTTTCTGGGAACAAAGGGAAATTTTATTTCTTTACCTTTTCTAGTTCCTAGAGGCTTCCTGCATTCCTTCTTAAAGCCAGCAGTACGGCACCGGTCTAACCACCCTTCTTCAGTCACATCTCCCTCCATTCCCTCTAATTCTCTTCCACTTCCCTCTTCCATTTATAAGGATGCATGCGATTATTCTGGGGAGACCCACATAATCCCAGTATAATCTCTCTATGTTAATGTCAGCATCTTTCATTTCAACTCAAATATAAATACCCCTTTGTCATGTAGCATAATATAGTCAAGGATTCCAGGGACTGGGACATTGACACCTTTGAGGGCAGGCATTATTCTGCCTGCTGTATTTTCCATGTCCTGTTACCTTAATTTTACCTGGATCAAACTAAAAGTTGATGTCTAGATCACTTGTTAACCTCATTATGACATTAACTGAGTAGCTACTCTCTTCTCTCTGATTTAGATAGAATACATCTTAACTTGAAGGATTTTTCCTCCTATTTCCCTTCCAAAATCATCCTGTTATTAGCTGTAGACAAAAAGAACAATATGGTGTCTTTACATATAATAAATTAATGAAAAGAGAGCTGAAAGATATGTTCTGAACAGAAGGAGACAAGTCCACAAGGATTTATTTAAATTTTCTGTGATGAACATCAAGTAATCTGAAAGGAAACTTTACTGATATTACATGTGTCTTGTTGCGGGAATGTTATAATTGTTGTATAACAAAATCCTTCTATACAGTGGAAGCTTCTGAAGAGAAATAACATCCTCTTTCTAAATACTGTGTGGAAAGTTTTTACAGTGAGTGTCTTCTTTGTGTCAATTATGAATGCAAATGTAGTATTCCTCAGAGAAGAAATAAAATCGAAGGGTCTTAGGTGGTGAGAAATATATGTGTGACACATAAGAAGTCCTCAGTATTTCTTGTTTTGATAAGTTATGCTGATTTAAAGGTAGCAGTATAATATTTAGTAATTAGTTTCTGGATTGTAAAGAATATAGTAAAGGCACTGAATTTAAAAATAAAATTATCAAACACATGATATGGTCAGTCATTATCGCTAGATTGTGGTTTACAATAAAAAAAAAATCCCTTCTAGAAATTCAAGATCTTCTTCAGTGGTTGCTCATCAGAATCATCAGAAGCTGAGAAACATTTCAGACACCTCATATGTTTGGAGCTTGGGAGATGAATGCATGGGGTGTGCACATCTTATTAAACAAAAATGTTTCAAGGTATGTTTGGTATCACAAACCATTGGATGATGAAAAGAAAACACACTGAATGGGATAACTTATTTACCAATGATACATCTGATAAAAGGTTAATAGCCAAAATTTATAAAAAACTTATAAAGCTCAACACCCAAAAAACAAACAATTCAATTAAAAAATAGGCAAAGAACCTGAATAGACACTTCTCCAAAGAGAAGATACAGATTATCAATAGACATATGAAAAGATGCCCCATGTCACTAATCATCAGAGAAATGCAAATTAAAAACACACACCTGTCAGAATAGCTATCATCAATAAAACAACAAATATTGCCCTGGCTGGTGTAGCTCAGAGGATTGAGTGCGGGCTGGGAACCAGAGGGTCCTGGTTCGATTCCCAGTCAGGGCACATGCCTGGGTTGCGGGCCGGGTCTCCAATGAGGGCCATGTGAGAGGCAACCATGTGGGAATTCTTTCCACACACGTGAAAACACGCAGTTCTGGAATTTATGCATTTTGAGCTCAGCTCTGCTTGAGGAAAAATTATTCCCGTGTGGATCATGTCAGTGAAAAAGTAATTCTCTAATGGGAATTTGGCAAAAATGTATCTTAAAAAATTCTCTAATTTGCTGAATCTCTCTTCCTCCCAAAGCCAAGAAGCTTAAGCTAATGAATCATTGCCTCAATGTTCTATGGTCCTAAAAGTTAACAGCCCTAGTTAGCTTCCCTCAATTTACTTGTCTCCTGTTTAATGTATACCCTGGTCCTGTCTGCCACCGGACCTGAATTTACATCCTAAAGCTCTGTTACTGAGTAAACCTACCCCTTATCTATTCCCTTCCCATATATCCTCATAACCCAACTGAAAACCCCTGTTCTGCATAAAGCCATGAATAATCAATCCAATGAAATGTGTCCTAAAGCTTCTAATAAAAAGCCCGGCTGAGCTACCCACAGGGTCTTTTGAAGATGGAGCGAAAGACCCGTGGCTGCCGGACTCTATTCTCAAAGCGTGTGTCTGGGTGAGTTTGATTCACGGAATCAGGGTACAGTCCCCCACGGATTTCGCAGGGACGAAATCCCAGCGTCACAACCATACATTGATGTTTCTCTCCCTCTCTGTCTCCCTCCCTTCTCCTTTGTCTAAAAATAAATAAATAAAATCTTTTAAAAAAATAAATCAACAAATAAAAAGTGTTGGCAAAAAAGTGGAGAAAAGGGAACCCTCGTGCGCTGTTGATGGGATTGCAGACTGGTGCGGCCACTGTGGAAAACAGTATGGGGTTTCCTCAAAAAGCTAAAAATGAAACTGCTTTACAACTCAGCTATTCTTCTGAGAATATATCCAAAGAAGCCCAAAATACTAATTCAAAAGAATATATGCCCCCTTGTGTTCATTGCAATGTCTTACAATAGCCAGGATTTGGAAGCAGCTCAAGTGCCAATCAGTAGATGAGTGGTAAAAAAAGCTATAGTACATTTGCATAATGTAATGTTACTCTTCTGTAATAAAAAGAAGGAAATTATACTTTTTATAACAGCATGGATGGACCTGGAGAGCATTATGTTAAATGAAATAAACCAGTCAGAGAAAGACAAAACCGTATGATTTAACTTATATGTGGAATCTAATGAAAAAAAATAAGTAAATAAACAAACAAAATCATAGGTCTACTGACTTATACCTAAGTACTTAATACATAGTGAAAAGTTTGGGAGAGGAACCAAGACTAAGGCTTCTTAGCACCAATTAGATTCTTTCTGACCCATGGGGATGTAAATTAGAGAAAGAGGAAAGCATTCAGTAAAGAAGAATTCACACACACAAAGGCAGGGAGACAAAAGCAGTTGTGTGTTCTAGGAGCTGAATTCGTTGTGGTGCATGGCAGAAGCTGTGAGAAAAGGGTTTGGGTGGGTTGAAGTGGGAATCATTGATAAGTTTTAATACATGGAACTTATATTGATAACTCTGTTGGTGTCACTTTAAGAGTTCTTTTTTTGTAATCCTCACCAAAAGACATTTTCCCCCATTGGTTTTAGAGAGAGGGGAAGCAAGAGAGAGAAGCATCAATGTGAGAGAGAAGCATTGATTGGTTGTCTTTCGTATGCAACCTGTCCAGGGATCATGCGTACCCAGACCAGGGATGGAAACCACAACCTTTGGTTACAGGACAATGCTCCAACCAACTGAGCCACACCAGCCAGGGCAAAGCTGGTTTTTAAATTACCACATGCCATTCCTACCACCAGAATCCTGGTAGTATTGCATGGTTCTTGCTTGGACTGGGAATGAAAATGGATATTTGGATATGATTTTTAAATGATTTCAAGGAATCTCATATCAGGCATAGTTGAAAATACCAGATATACTCACAAACAGTAACTATAGTACCCATACAAATAATACAAATAGTTAAGAATATACTCATCGTAGTAACTCATAAAAACAACTGAGGATAGGGACTTCATCAAAAGTTTTCTAATAATGGGATTCTGATTCTTAAATGAGAATGTTAATTTCATTTCTTCTGACTATGTACTACCAGTTTGTGAGAATCAGTTACACATCCCGGTTCTTTCATCCTTTAGCTAGTACAACTTGATTGGAAAATTATCAGAATAAATTCTTATTAATTAAGTGAAAGTGACAAATATTCAAAACCAATAGAAGTGGCTCTGTTGGGTAGAAAAGAAAATACAGGATAGGAGGTCATGTCACCAATTAATCTTTTAGAAACTTCAACTCAAACACTGCCGATACTGCCAGGATTGTTATTAATGTCACCGTAAAACTTATGAAGTTTAAATAGGATAATGATATTTGGAGTTATTTATATACTTTTAATCTACCTTAGCCTTTCACTACTGTACTAGGAAAACCAAAAGAAATGTTCTATACTTGGCAATAAATGTACAATAAATGTGGAGTATCCCACCCTTCTAAGGCTATATAGAACACAATGGTGTTAATTGATTTAGCTTTTATTCACTAAAAAATTAATTATATGTATATAATTCAGTGGTCAACAAAACTAGTCTGTCCTCTTGAGTCTTTCATGAACAAGGATAGGAAATATTTTATGTCAGATGAAAAGTACTTGAACGATAAAAATTATATTGCTATTTTAGGATATGATGGGGTAGGATAGGATAGGATAATATTTTGTGAAAGATAAAATATAGAGGGGAAAGATCAGAAGCCAGAAACCACTTAAAGTCTGTTTTAATAGCCCTGGCTGGTGTAGCTCAGTGGATTGAGCACAGACTGGAAACCAAAGGGTCTTGGTTCAATTCCCAGTCAGGATACATGCCTGGGTTGCAGGCCAGGTCCCCAGTGAGGGCCATGTGAGAGGCAACCATACATTGCTGTTTCTCTCCCTCTCTGTCTCCCTCCCTTCCCCTCTCTCTAATAATAAATAAATTAAATCTTTTTTTAAAAAGTCAGTTTTAATAATCTAGTCCACAATTGTTTTTACCTTAGACCAGAATGTTGTAGTAGAAATAGTAAGAACTTGTTTAATCCTCATTCTATATATTGAAGTCATAGCTTACAGAATTTGCTTATGTTTAGATGCAGTGTTAGAGGGAAACACAAAGTGGACTCCCAGTTATTCAACCTGAAGAACCACAATTATGGACTTGTAATTATTAAAATGAAGAAGATTCTATGAAAAGCAGGTATGTGAGCGTGTTTGTGTATAAAGAGTTCAGTTTTTAGCATATCAAATTGGAGTGTTTTTTATACATAGAAGTAGTTTTGGGTGTAGAAGTTTTGGAATTCAGGGGAAAAATAGAACAAGAGACAAGAATTTGGAAATTATCAGCACGTAGAATAGATATTGGTTTTCTGCTTGTTTTTTTCAATGTTTTTATTTTTCAATTACAGTTAATATACAATATTATATTAGTAGCATGTATTTAACCAAATGACCAGACATTATATAACTTACTAAGTGACCATCCTGATAAATCTAGTACCCAACTGACAGCATACGTAGTTCTTAGTACATTACTGAGTATACTCCCTATGCTGTGCTTTACAACTCCATGGTTATTCTGTAACTATCAATATATACTTCTTAATCCCTTCTCCTTTTTCACCCATCCTCCAAACCTCCCTACCATATTTCACCCAGCCCCCACCAAAATCTAGTAACTACCAATTCTCTTTCTGTATCTATGAGATTGCTTCAATTTTGTTTGTTTATTTTGTTCTTTAGATTCCATGTATCAGAAAAATAATATGGTACCTGTCTTTCTCTGACTGACTCATTTCACTGAGCATAATAGTCTCTAGGTTAACCCATGCTGTTGCAAATGGTAGGATTTCACTCTTCTTTATGGTCAAGTAATAGTCCACAGCTTATATGTACCACTGCTTTTTTTATCCACTCATCTACTGATGGTCACTTGGGTTGCTTCCATACCTTGGCTATTGAAAATAACTTTGCAATGAACATAGTGATACATATATTTTTTCAAACTAGGGTGTTTGCTTTCTTTGGACATGTTTCAAGAAGTGGAATTTGTAGGTCATAACGCAGATGCAGTTTTAAATTTTTTGAGGAAACTCCATACTGTTTTCCATAGTGGCTGCACCAATCTGCATTCCCACCAGCAGTGCATGAGGGCTTTCTTTTCTCTACATCCTCATTAGCAGTTGTCATATGTGGATTTATTAATGATAGCTATTATAACAAGGTGTGAGTTGATGCCTCATTGTGTTTTTAATTTGCATTTCTCTGGCAATTAGTAACATTAACTATCTTTTCATATCTCTATTGGCCTTCTGTATGTCTTCTTTGGAGAAGTGCCTATTCTGCTTGCTTTTTAGGATCTATGCAATTTGGTGACATGAACTAAAGTAAAGGGAGAAAAGAATTCAGAAAAAAATGATCCCCTGGGGCATCGCAACATTTTGAGACCAGAAAGAGGAGGAGAAGAAGGAAAGGAGACTGGGAAGGATTAACCAGTGAAAGAGGGGAGTATGAAGGGAGTCGTGCTCTGCAAAGAAAAAGCATATCAGAAAGTTACTGACTGCCTTCCTCAGCCGCTGCTGATGAGTCGAGATTAAAAATGACAGTGACTATTGGCTTATTAGCAACATTAACTTCACTGATGGTCCTGATAACAGATCTTTCAGTATCACATTTGATTCTGAGAAGCAGAGACAACAGGGACATTGTCATCAAATGTGAACAATTACCTTGGGCACTGTTTTCTAATTGGTAACCAAGCAAACGGCAAAATGGAAGGGTATGATGAGAGAAGAAATCTCATTTTAAAAAATAAGAAGTATGTTATCATGCAACTAATTAGTCTGCAGTGGAAACTGTTCATGTAAGAGATAGAAGGCTTTCTGGAGTAAGATGCTTGAATAAAAAAGAGATAATGGAATCTAGTGAACATGTGAAGGGAATGGATTTGGATAGAATTGCAATAATGTCACTTATTGGAGAAGAGGCAGAGATCAAATATGTCGGTCAATCTACAGTCATTTTGAAATAGGATATGAAGCCCTGGCTGGTGTAACTCAGTGGATTGAACACAGGTTGCAAACCAAAGGATTGCTGGTTCAATTCCCAGTCAGGGCACATGCCTGGGTTGCAGGCCAGGTCCCCGGTGGGGGCCACGTGAGAGGCAACCACACGTTGCTGTTTCTCTCCCTCTCTTTCTCCCTCCCTTCTCTTCTGTCTAAAAAGAAATAAATAAAATATTTTAAAAAATGAAATAGCATACGAAATTTTTTGTAATTGGTTTTATTTTTCAGTGACAACAAGATTGGCCTTTTGTTGAGGATTGGAGGGAAAGAGAAGTGTTAGAGAAGTGAGGTAAATGTGTGGAATAGTAATCTAGATAGTAAATAGATGAACAAAAAATACATGCATGCATTTTTTTTTCTTAAGTTGTAGTCATCTTTCAATAGTACTATTGAGAGAAAATTTCAACACCCTGGCAATTTTTGAGTCCACATATTTCTTCTTCAAGTATAGTTTTTTTAAATTTCTGCTTTTAAAATATCATTAAAAGCAGTTTATGCTATCTTCACTTCTGGCATTGAGACCGTATTGATTGCTCTTCAATCAGAATGAAGTAAATTTAAGACACTTAATGTTAAACTGAGTCTGTTTTTAAATTCTCAACAGACAATATGTTTATTGGTTTTAGAGAGAGAGAGGATGGGAGAGAGGGACAAATACATCGATATGAGAGAAACATTGATCAGTTGCTTCCTGTAGGTGCCTCAACCGGAATGGAACCTGCAAAGTAAATATGTATTTTGACCGGGGATTGAACCCACAACTCTTTGTGGTAGGCTAAGACACTCCAAACAACCAAGTCACCCAGCCAGGGCTTAAAATGAATCTTTAATTGCTTGATATACTGTTTTGCCAGAAGTTCAGCTGTGGAAATTCATATTAGTAAGGATATTTTGAAGGAAATATGAGTCTCGCATAAACCTGAAGATCCTTCCAGGTTTCTACCTACACTAGGCAAGACTAATGTAAGTCTCTACACCTCATGCATATCACCCAGGTCCCAGCAGAGTTGTGTTAATGAGTTATAAGTTAATATCAGCTTCTTCATTTTTTGAACATATAATATACAAAACATTTACAGCTGGAACATTTATATTTTTAAATGTTTTCTAACATTGCTGTCAAGGTTATTTATTACACTGCTCAGTGTTTGAAAAATGTATCTCTGGAGCTATAGTGGGAGGGACACTCCTAGTACTATGTCAAAAGGTCAGTTACTAGGAAGGCAATCTAAAAATATCATACCCAGGGGAACACAAGCTATAAAGCAAAGAATGAACAGAGTTCAAGAGCTGAAAATTTAGGTCAACACAAATGTCAAACCTGGAAGATCTATAGCAGAACTAAGGTGGACTGATAAATTGAGAGGAACATGGAGCAAAGATGATGCATTGATGGGCTGGTGAGAACCAGGATGGGTCAGATGAACATTGTGAACACTGATTTTCTTCTCTCTCTTGACCTCTGAGCCAGTCTGATATACCGATAAGCATGAAAGAGGTGAGATCCAGATACAATAAAGACTTTCAAATAGGCATTTTGGAGATGACCTGCTCTTGTTCTGATTGGCATGTTAGCCTGATATGAAAATTTGAGGTCTATGATGGGCTAGGTCTTTAATTGTTCGTAAATATTGGTACACTAGACTACTCTGGTATCTAATGACTCAAGCATGCAATCTGCTATTCTTTCCTGCTTTATCTGGAGCTTCTAATATGATATACCCATTAAACACTTGGAAATTCATATCTAACACAAAATTAACATGAAGATCGGTATTTAGGACCCTGCTGTTCCAGATTTCTTTCTGTTATTAACTTGGCAAGATGTATGAAGTCCTCACTCTTCTCCATGCCATCAGTATTAGGAATATGAAGCAGCAAAAGATCAGTAGAATCTGAGAGCAGGAAAATAGCTATTATGTCTAAAATATTAAAAACAAGTTTATAGTTATTAACCTTGAAATATCAAGAATATCATTTAAAGCTGCCTCAGACTAAGTCACTGTGTCCTTTTTTTCTCCTTGCAGAGAAAATGATGCAGGCATATTCAGTAAAACCTTCAAAATAGGTCCTATTGTTTGACTTCCATATATAAAATCAGTAGTTTCCTATCCAAGGAAAAATTAAAGGGGCAGAAGAATAGTAGCCTATCTTAATCATGTAGCTTCCTCCAAAGTTTTCATTCACCATGGCTGGAATGCCCTTTTAATTACTTAATATGGTATGCCAGTATGTCAGAGTTCCACCAACTATCTCAATGGTGGGTACACAAGGAAGGAGTCATAAAGTGAGATTTATCATGAATTGTTTCAGACTGCCAGTATCACAGAATTATCCAATATAGACGAAGTTTGGAACAAATAGCTACCTAACAATACAATCTTGGCAGCTGGATTAGGACCCTTGCAGAGTAAGATAGGGTGAACCATCAAAACAAGTAGCTAAATGCATTGGTTCCTACTGGTCCGAGTGGAACGAGCCTGTCCAGGCAGGGAAATGAGGTTTGCGTGGCAGATTGACAGGACACTTTTAACCAGATATTGCTCATCTCAGCAGCAGCATATCTGATACCAGGAAATTTCCCCAGTCTGTTAATCACAGGACTGAAACTCCCAGTTTATCCCATTAGCATTTTCCCCAGTTAATCTGAACATACACGAGAAACCTGGCCTTCAAATCACACCAAATTCAGGAGCATTCTGAGGTAACACCATTCCTTTGTCCCAAGAATTCAAATGACTTGGCTTAAGATGTCTCATAAAAAATAGATGCAATGGAAAGGAGATTTCTGCTTGGAGGACATTGGTTATGTTTGGACAATTTTCAATAGATGATTTTCTTATTCACCAAATATCTACCTCACCACTTTTTCTTAGTTTTTCTTTTGTTATCCCTTGGACCACCCTTATCCTCTGGACACTATCACCATCTTTAAAACTTTGGGGCTTCTGTGCCATCTGAAATTATTTTTCTCAGCTTGCCAGAAACTTGATTTGACTAAAAAATAGTAAAATATCCTAGAGATTAAAAAAGAAATATAAAGTAAATTTGACACTTTTAATCTGATTCTACAGATAGTGCACTTACCTGTCAGAGATAGAAGCAAAGTCCACAAATACTGGCAAACCAACTAGAAATATGGTTACATTACATGATTCTCCTTCCCTGTGAGGACCACAATTCTTTCTATTAAGAAACAGTATCTTAATTGTCTTAATGTTTGTTTAAGTCCCCCCTTAATATCGTTATTTTATAAAATAATTTTATTATTCTCTCCTATGGATTTTTGCAAATGAAATTTTTGTATGTTGACATACAAAATAATGTCAACATTATTGGTTCAAAATAATCACTCTGGGATGGTGATTTTTATTGAATTTAAATTTGTAAACTCATTTGCATAGAAAAGACATCTTTAAAATATTTTATCCAAAACTGTTTAGGCTACATGTATTTCAAAACTCAGAATATTTCACATTTTTGTAAAATTAATACGAGACCTATGCTAACAAAACTTGTACAAAAACTATAATGGAATTTTGTAATCCAGCATAGTATTTTTGCTTTAAGAGAGAAGTGCCACAAAAAAGTTCATGTCATTTTATGTAAGGATATATCACAAAACAACTTTCCAAACATATCATTACTTGAGATTTTTGTATGGCAGATATTTATTATGGACCAGCATTTGGTTTTACCATCAAGGCTCTTATAACAATTCTCTATTTATTCAAATTGGGAAAAACCAACTTTTAAAAGAGCATGAATGAAAATTATAGTGTAAATAGATTTCATGGATGTCTTGCTAAAGTTGCTTTATGTGTTTATCAATTTATAAGCAACTGCTAATGTTAAACTTATGAAAATATATAAACAAAATTGGCCATGACCACTACCACTACCTAATAATTTACATAATTATTCTACTTTCAGTAATATAATATGAATTCTTAATAATTCTAATTGTATCTTAATTGATTTTTATTATGAATTTAGGTAACAAACAATTTTCTTCTTTTTGAGCATTTGTGTCTCCAGTTTTCACTCCAATATTTATGGTAATGATGAACAACTCAAACATTGTCAAGGAGTAGGAAGTATAGTGATCTACATTTTTTAACTTATTACAACATATATAAATATGCATGCACACACACAAATGTGTATATAAGTATGCATGCATAATCGATGAGAATATTATAATGCATACAGTACATAAATATTATGCAATCTGTGTGTTTAAAACACATATATGTGTGCACATGTCTGTTTGCCTGTGTGCACAACTTCAAACTAATGAAGCTCATCACTGCAAAGGAGGCATTTTTAAAGTTCTTGCTTATTAAAAAGAGTTGATTAATCTAGATTAACATTTTGACATTTTGAAATGCTCAAATAGTTAATACCTTTGACTTCGTAAAGTGATGAAATACATTGTTTTCTTTGACAACAAATCATACTCTTTTAAAAAAGCACTTGACCATGGTATCATTACTTTTATGTATTCAATATGTTTTACTTATGTAATATTCAAATGATACTTTTACACTTATAAGTAGATATTTTGGTCATTTATGTGCCATATTTTTGTTTCTGGTTCATACAAGCTTCATAGGACAGAGTATGAAGATGTCTTCATTTTTCTTTGAGCATTTTATATAGTAAAAGGATTTTCCTTGTGGTAGAATAGCTCAACAATGTTATTAATTCACATTAAGTTTTTTGGAGGATGATTCATTAATCAACTTATTGAGTTTTTCCTGATTTTTATTTGTCCAGGTTTCCTCTTTTTTGAATATATTTGTGGTATCTATAATTTCCCAATATTTGAGCTGCAAGATTTTTAAATGTATGTTGATAAAGCTGTACATTGAGTATCATTATAATTTTGAAATTCTATGTCTGTGGTTCATTTAATTTTAAATACTTCTAATAAATTTTGAATAAATGTGTTGAAATACAAGTCATTTTACAAGATGTTTATGCATAAGAAATTGTGTTTATACAACATATGAGTATATGATTATTTAGTTATAAATTTCCTATTTGAATACGTCACATTATATGCCCAAATTTAAATAAAACCATGAAGCAAAATAACTGAAATGTGTGATAATCATACAATTAGTTCTCACTTAACAGGTGGATTTTGCCTGTAAACAAAAATCATAGTCATTACTGATAAAGTTTTCTTAATGAATATTGATCCCATGTATATCTTAAGGCAAAATAAGTTTTCTGAATTGTATATTCTCTCAGAATGTTTTCCAAGATGTGATTATATCATTTCTTAGAACCACTTGAGCTATCTGTTGGGTAATGAATATCCCAAGGCTTAATACATATGCTATAAATAATCTCCTGAGACATAATTACTTTAATCAAAAGAGCAATATTTTGTTAAACTCGTTTAATCATCAGAACTCTAAAAGTTAAATGGCAGTACTTAGAATATGCTTAGGAATACTCACAAATCAATCTCCAACTAAAAAGCCAACACAATGGTTTTGTAATAAGCCCCAATTAATAACTACTAGGGATTTCTTAAGAATCATGGCTCTATTACAAAGAATCTGTTCATTCAGAATAGAATCTTTTTAAAAATTACAACCTGCTATGTTCTGCCAGAATGACTACTATGTCACTAACAATTATGCAGTTAATTTTACATAAATTTTAGATTCCCCAATGGAAAATAAAAGCAAGAATATTTAATCTTAGCATCTTTACGTTGATTTTATGGCATTACTCATATTTCCAAATAACTACCAAACTGAATTTTATGTGGTACCAACTAGACCTAATGACTAGATATTGTGGTAAAAATAACAAAATAGAAGACGGAGGAGATGATAATTCTGAGAGAAGACTGTAAAATTAAAAATTTGGCCTGATAATCTGTCACCATGGAGTTCCTGCACTTTGTATGTCTATGGAAACTTCAGTACTTGGAAGTCACATTTCTTCAGTAGAAAGTTGACATAATATGAAGAAAAATTAAAATTTAGACTATATTCTTTGAAACCTACAATTATGTACCAGGCACATGTATTGTTTTTTATTCTGTGTAACTTAATTTTTATCAGTTTCATGTTTATATTCATCATAAGTGTCATTTGAAACATGTTAGTTAGCCCCAACATTCATAGTGTCAACAGTGGTATGTGGAAAGTGACTTCCTGAAGAAAAGAAACTCAGAAAATAACTGTATAATTAATTAATTCATTGTATCCTTGCTAAAAATAGTTTGTTCTCAGCCTCATATAATCAATAAGAATTTAATTCTAAATGTAGAACATCTTTGGGCTTTATAACTATTTGATAGCTTCATAAGTGAAATGATTCCATTAATTTTTGTAGCTCTTGCTATTTAACATGGGTGTGTATGGATGAAATTAAGTAAAAAAAAGTATCTATAAACCAATGAAAAATGAGTGGATTGCATACTAAAATGAACTGAAACATTTGATTATATATCTAGTAACTATATATCTAGTAATTATATATCTAGTAACTATCTAGTAACTATAAATATTAAAACTTCACCACTAAACTTACATCAAAATAAATTTCACGTGGATAAAAACTTGGGTGAACTACATAGCCATAAAACTATTAGAAAATACAAAACAAGGACTATCAGAAGCTGTTATTTAGAGTTTACCCAGTGCTAGGTAAGAGCTGGGTGAAATAATTTAAACACTATGAACTGCTGAACATCATATCGGTGGCTTGATTTGGGTTATGCAGGATTGACAGGTGGTTTTTAAGGTGCTTTACACTGTATAGATGTCAAACACACAAGGCAGGGCTTTCTGTTCTCTTTTTTTCTTCAGAGAGCTGGTTATTAAACACTTAAACAGCATATCACTCTTAATATGTCATATTTAAAATAACCCTAATAACTAAATTGTTAGATGCTACAAATGAGGAAAATGGACAAGAATTGATATTTGACTGGGAAACTACTTTGAAAAAATAAACCCAGAAATGCAAGAACAATAGGATATTGGTATATTATACCACATAAAAGAAATGACGATAAAAATTATTACTTTTATGTTGTAAAGATCTAACACAGATTATATGATTAGCACTATAACAAAAATAAAGGAAATAGGCAAACCAAGGAGAAGAAACACGCAAGATCGAATTGTAGGCAACAAAGCATTCATCAAAGGTATAGAGTCCTACTATTTCTCTTAAACTGGCAACAAAATGTAAAATTCAAACATTTTTAATGGCAACTGTTAGGACCCGCAAGTTTGATAAGGGTCAACAGCAGACCACCAGACTCAGGCCAGCAAGAACAAGGAGCCGTAACTAGGGCAACGGCCCCTTCCCCTGAAACTTCTGCCCCGAGAAGAGAGGGCCTACCCACCTCCCCTTGGAGGAGGAGTGGAATTCCTGCTATGTGCTGATTATGGACTGTTTAGCTTTGAAATTTTCCCGCCTAGGCAAGCATAACTGTTGTATACTCCACCCTTCCCGCGCGCGCCAACTCTGTAGCCAATAGCTAACCGCCAACTCTGCTTTTGTTCAGATGCTTGCTTGCTCTTTCCCGCGCGCGCCAATTTCCCTATAAAAACCCTAGCCTGTAAGCGCCCAGCGCGACTCCATCTGCAGTCCTCTGGGCACTGTGTCTCCTGACACGTCTGGGAGTTCGCCCCTGCGCAGGTAAAACTTGGCCAATAAATTCCACCTTTTTAGCCTTGAAGTCTCTGTTATTTGAGTTACTCGCGTCTAGCATACAACAGCAACAAGTGAATAAGGAAGAAAACACTCTCACACACACACACACCTCACTGGTGACACTCACTCAGAACAGTGTATAAAGTATTTAAATATCTGTGTAACAAAAAGTGGCCAATATACAGAGTGAAGCTAAAGTAAATTTATAGTTGTGAGTGAGTTTATTCTTCTATTAGTTATTAATTACGGTACTATTTTCCATATGAATAACTGTAAACCTACTTTTGCCCCTCCCTGTATATTCATGTGGTTTAATCCACATAAATTTTGCAAATATCTACAAGAGACCAGTAGCAATCATAACCTGCTCTCAGGATATTATGGGAATTGGTGAGGACAGAGAAAATACTTTATATAATTTTATAATTCTACTTCAGACAATTTTATAATTCATCTTTTAAACCATATGAATGAATTTTCTATTCAAATATTAAATAAATTTTAAAATGTTAAAAGAAATATAAAATATACATTTTAACATATGATAAATTCTATGCAGTTATGCACACAGAGAATGAAAACTCAAAAGGAAGAAAACATATTTTTAGCAAATATCTTTGGCTGCTTTTAGTTTCATATTTACTCTGCTCTATATTTTCTAAATATTCTGAAGGATCAAATTTGAAAATAAGAGCAAAATATATATTACAAATGTAGCATAGTTATAGACCGGATTTTTGTAAACTCCTTTGACAGAAGTAGTTAGGAGGCTATGGTGTTTTCTGTATTTCACAAAGCACAATGGGGGGAAAAATACAGCAGGCAGAACATTTTTTCTCACGTAAGACAAATGAATGCATGAGATTTTCTTGGTTTGAAAATGGTGGGGACAGAGTTTCAATACTGAAAAGGTCCGTGGTTCACAGATGGTTGTTGTGTGTACAAAGAATTACCTGAGGTGCTTATTGAGATGCAGATCCCTCACCTCCGTACCCTGAAGGTGCACCTTCTATTGTGTGGGGAGTAACGCTGGGTGTCGTCACAGGAATCCAGACCATGTTTTCACACTGGCTTGGGACTGCATTTTTCCTGGAAGCTAACGTATTAGGAACCTATTTTAGCACTGTCAGGGTTGACAGGGGCATCACGACGGTGTTTGTGTTAGTCTTTGTATTGTGATCCATGTTTCTCATTTTTAAACTGTATGATAATATTTCCCCTTTATAAGTGGGGTACCAGGCACTCTGGAACTAGTGTGGGCACCTAAAAAGTCTTTAAGAACATCCTCAAAGGTAAAGTTTTTCCTACAGTCTGGAAGGTTCTGAATGTCAGAATGAAACAAAAGATATATACATATACTATTTATCAATACTTGCGCAAATTAACTGTGAACCTTCTGTGATTTCTCTTTAATTATATAGATCATAGAAGAAAATGCAAAATATCCATGAGCAGTAAATATATGTGCAGAAGTATAGTTTAAATTAGATCATTGATTGAACAAATGCAAAACCATGATGCATTCAGAGTGGCCATGAGGCTCACCCTCTGTTAAAAAAAAATAAAAGGGTGGGAAAGTGTATGACTTAGGTTGTAGACATTGCAATGCCTAGAGGGATATTTTTCTTTCATAGCTTTATTTCATAAGGAAGTAAACAGAAAGGGAAAAAAACTAAGTGTCCTTGGTAAAGCCAATGAAAGAAGCTAAGTAATCCGCAGTACTTGGGAGAATTCTCTGGAGTAAAACTCTGTGGTTGGGGAGCCAATTATAAACTAGAGAAAAGGAATCATTCCACATAAAAGCTACTAACAAAACGGTACCCTGAAACAATGCCCAAGAAATCAATTAACCAAATAACCAGAAGCTGCATACTTGTATGGAATATTTCTGTGAGACAGAGAAAAGAAAGCTGAGAAAAGGCAGCAAGAGATACTGGCCATAAATTTTGATCCAGTAAGTAATAAATTAGAAAAGCTGTTAATATGATACAGCATGTCAAAAGAGATTATCAAGAACGCAAGAAGGTGGTATTAGTAGCACCGTTCACTGAAAGGAAGGAACGCCAGTTTTTGTACTTCCACTGCAGGAATACTGTGTGAGCGGGCAAACGCATGAGAGCCAGGGTCAACTCAGGGCAGTTCTGGTTTCTTCTGGAAGTCTCCCACTTCCTCCTCCTCACCACCACTGTACCATTTTGAAATCCTGAAACAAATACACAATGCCATCTCACTTCTGCGTGTTTGTGTGTGTGCGTAAATATATGCACGCAGACCTCAAGAGATAGTGTGAGTTTGGTTCCAGCCCACCACAATAAAGCAAGTCATAGGGATTTTTTGATTGCCTGGTGCATACAAAAGTTATGTTTATATTATGCTAGTCTATGGACTGTGCAATAACATAAGTCTCAAAAAACAATGTGAACACTTAATTTTAAAAACTTTATTGCTAAAAGCCGTTAACCATCATCAGCCCTCCATAAGTCATAGTATTTTTGGCATAAATAGACTTCTCACGCAGGGTTGCCTCAAACCTTCCATTTGCAAACACACAGTACCTGCGAAGCGCAATAAACAGAAGTGTAATAAAACAAGTTGCACCGGTAAATATGCTATCTATGTGTATGTATGGTTAAGACCTAGGCTATTTTGTTTCATTTTGTTTTATATTTTTAAACCTTGCTTTGTAAAATTTCTGTATAATTTTGTTTTATGCCATGTAAAACATTTTTATATTTCCAAAGTTAAATTTACAAAATAGTCTATTCCAAGAAGTCTACCTTTTCTCTCTACCCAGGAATATTCTGCTTGTGATTCAGCTCCTGGTTCCTGGCTTGGGGAGTGAGAGTTACCTGCTCTTTCAATTTAAGCGATGTCCAACGCGAAAAGCTAGAAATTGTCATATAAACTCTGCATCTCAAATGACAAATACTAAATTTATAACATATGCTAGCAAATTTCTTTTAAGTGGTTATTATACACCATGACATATGCAACATTATTCTCTATTTCAATCCTCATAACAGACTGATAATATAAACATGTTTTTTTGTGAACAAGAAATCTGCGATTCAGGGATCTTAATTGTATAAGATATGAACATGTATCAGAATTAGAATTTAAATTAAGTGCCATCTGTCAAGGAAACTGAAGAGTCACCTACTCTGTGATAGGCTGTGTCAAAAACAGGCATAGCACAACAGAAAAGATGTATTGACAAGCAGAATCTTTGATGAGGGACAAGAGAGCACAAGGGAATTCCTATTAGCAGATCATTGCAACAGAATTGATTCATGTTTTAAGACATAGTCAATGAGATGATGTGTTAATTGTGTATGTAGCAGTAGCCAAATTGTGGGGAATTTGGAAAAGAAAGCAATCACAATGAGGCAATATACCAGAAATGGCTCCAGAGCACAGTAATGATGGGTCTTAAAAACACATCCTTGTTATTTTTTGTCACATCATCAAGAAGAGGGAACTCTGTTTTAACATGGTGCATTCTGCACAAGTTGAAATAGTCTTTTTTTTTTTTTATTTCAAGTGCAATAGTAACAGGACAAAATTGATTAACAATATTTTGTCATATTTTCCCTTGTTTAGTTACTTCTATCATTTAACTAATTTAACTATTTGGTCACCTTAGCCTTCTATATCTATCATTTATCAATTTATTACACAAAACTGTCCTTTTTATTTTCTTGTTTTTCATATGTATGTTTTCTATATATATGACTTTCTTTATAACAGTAGAATTCTCCTTTCTGTTACTTATCATATTCTACTTTTTTCCACTTTGGAGGTTCTACCAGATCCTGCTTGCTCTCTTGTCTTTTTTTTTTTTTTTTCATAGAATTTCCATTTATGAGAGTACTAGTTTTTTTGTTTGTTTGTTTTTATAGCATGAGTTAGTGCGTGCTCATGTGTATGTATAAAATGTCCCTTTCCTATTAAAAAAAAAAACACTGAGTATGTGTGCATTGGCCCCACACTGATTAATTTCTAATAATGATTGTTCCTTTTTTAGGTTCATTATATACACCAACCACTTAAAAATTAAAGGGTGAAATGAGTGTTTAGGGAGTGAATGAGGGAAATAACAGCTTAAGGTTTAAGATACACTGTCTGTCCTAGGATACTTTCTCTCAGCCTATACAGAGTTCACTCTGTTGTCAGCAGTCTGGATTTCTCTGGCTTCTGAGTGAACAGAAGAAGCCATGTGGACTATAAATTGTTCATGCTATGATAGTATCGATACACTTTCTCCCTGTGTGATTGCCACCCTCTGGCTCTCAATCCATCTCCAACCCTCCAAAATTGCTCCTTTAAAAAATGACAATACACTGTGGGATCTCACTTATCCCCATCTTCTCGAGCTCTCCACTATTTTAACAAATAGAGAGTTAAAATGTTGCTTTCTTCTTTTGTTTATTTATATTTTATTGTTTCACTAATATGGTTACATACTTGTTCATATTTTATGGGATATTTAATATTTCTTATTTCCTGAAATGATCATTAGTTTCCTTGATCCATATTTGATTAATATGTTTGTAAATTTATTTGCATGTTTGTTATATCAGTATGTTTGTCGTGAACCTTATGGATAGACCCCAATTTATGATTTGCCTTTTAATATTTGTGGCTCTATTTTTATTATAAATGTTAGAAGTTTTTGAAATCAAATCAGGCAACATTCTAGTTTTGTTGCCATTTTGCTTAGGAATGAACTTTTTCATCCTGAAATACAAAAATGTCTTACTGCATTTAATTTCACTTCTTTAAAATTTACTTTTAAAGAAGGCGGATTTGATCTGGATTCTCCTGATCTGTGGCACAGTGTGTCTATTCTGTACACGTTCCTCAGATTTGTTCCTAATGTCACTGCATTTGACAGCTCTTTTGCAAAAAGCACTGCTTGGATTGGGTTTGTTTCCATGTTTAGATATGGAGCTTTTTTCCTATTTTTCATTTCCTTTTTCTCTTTGGTATAGTCACAGAAAAGAGAGGAGTATTGAGTTTTCACTGTATTAGATTTATCCACATTCCTGTAAGAGTTTTTTAAATTATGGATTGAACCTATAAAAAATTAAATCAGAAGGATTATTTTTTAATTATTCTTTCAGGATTTTTAGTCTTCGGTTTATATTATTAAGGCAGAAAGCTCTATCTACTTGTATTCAAAGCACATCCCCAGAAAATGTAGTTGATATGCAGGATCAGGATGACTGAGTGGAAGGAGTATTCACTTCTCCCAGCATGTTTGGTTTATTTTGTTCTATTTTTATT
>PVJI01020337.1:0-29199 GCA_004026765.1 Micronycteris hirsuta | reverse complement strand
AAAATCTTAAAAAAAAAAAAAAAAAAGAAAGGTTTACTCTTTGTGACAGTATGTTGGACCTGGAAAACAATATGATAAGTGAAATAAGCCAGAGAAAGATAAATCCTACATGATTTCATGCGTATGTGGAACTAATGAACAAAATGAACTAACAAGCAAAATAGAGACAGACTCATAGATAGAGAGCAGGATGACAGTAAGTGTGGGCATAAGGGGTGGAGGGATTGAGCAAAAAGGGAAAAGGACTCATGGACATGGATAACAGTGTGGTGATTGTGGGGGGAGGGGCTATAAGGTGACTAAATGATAATGGAAAAATAGGTTAAAAAGAAAGAAGGAAGGAAAAAGAAGGAAGGAGGGAAGGAAGGGAGGGAAGAAGGAAGGAAGGGAGGGAGGGAGGGAGGGAAGAAAGAAGGGAAGAAAGAAAGAAAGAAAGAAAGAAAGAAAGAAAGAAAGAAAGAAAGAAAGAAAGAAAGAAAGAAAGAAAGAAAGAAAAAGAAAAGAAAGAAAGAAAGAGAAAGAAAGAAAAAGAAAGGAAGGAAGAAAGGAAGGAAGGAAGGTCCTGCTTTTAGGGGTAAGTGGATCTTTTAGAGTAAATGCTGCCAATGCAAAATCTTTACAAATATACTGTAAATTTACTGTGTTAATTTGTTAACTTATAGATACTAATTAAACCAATCGAGTTGTGGCAGGAAGACCAAAGTTCTGAGACACAATCATTTCTTATGCTAAAAATATTTAGGAGTTTAAGAGAAGATTATCATAAGAATATTATTTTTAAAACTACTGGTAGATGACTTTTTGTTTAGATTCAAGATCTCTAATCTCTTAGTAATCTATATCCTCTACCAGGAATCTGAGTCACTTAAAAATGTCTTTACAAGATCATTTCAGCCTGATCAGTGTTCAAAGATAATCCAGTCTCCTTCTTCCTTAAGAAGCAATACTCTATATAACCTGGTTCTCTCTGTCTCATAACCACTTCTACCTAAATTTCAAAAGAATGGCTATGGGCAACTGGCATTTATTAATAGATACTCCTTCCTAAAATCTTCACTGGATGCTGTGCTAGGAGATGAGTATGCAATGAAAACTTTTTGAAAACTCCAGTTGTTGGGCAAATGAACTGTGCTATTCTCTTTTTTTCTTTATTTTTGTTGTTGACAATATTATATATGTCCCCATTTCCCCCAGCTTTTCCTGCCTCTACTGAGCCCCAGCTGCCCCCCCCACCCGGCCCCTTTCCTCTGGCCATCACTACAGTGTTGATTGTGTCTATGAGTTATGTAAATATGTTCTCTGTCTAATCACTTCACCTCCTTTCAGCCAGTGTCCCCCACCCCCCTCTCCTCTGACATCTGTCAATCTGTTCCATGTGTCCATGCCTCTGTTTCTATTTTGTCTGTTAGTTTATTTTGTCCATTAGATGCCTCACATAAGTAAGAACATATGGTATTTTTCATTGTTGGTGGGAATGCAAACTGGTAAAGCCACTCTGAAAAACAGTATGGAGCATCCTCACAAACTAAAAATGGAATTGCCTTTTAACTCAATGATCCCATCTCTGCAAATTTATCTTAAGAAGCCTGAAACACCAAATCTAAATATACACACACCTATGTTCATAGCAGCATTATTCACAATATCAGTATCTGGCAACAGCCCAAGTGCACACCAGTAGATGAGTGAATAAAAATGCTGTAGTACATTTACTCAGTGGAATACTACATATCTGTAAAAAAAAAAAAAAAAAAAAAAAAAAAGGGAAAAAAGGCCCTGGCTGGCGTAGCTCAGTGGATTGAGTGTGGACTGCTAACCAAAGGGTCACCTGTTCGACTCCCAATCAGGGCACATGCCTGGGTTACGGGCCAGGTCCCCAGTAAGGCCACATGAGAGGCAACCACACATGGATGTTTCTCCCCCTCTTTCTCCCTCCCTTCCCCTCTCTCTAAAATAAATAAATAAAATATTAAAAAAAAAAGAACACTTACCTTTTGCAACAGCATGGATGAAGCTGGAGATTATTATGCTAGGTGAAATAAACCAGTGAGTGAAAGAGAAATGCATTGCGCTATCGTCAACCTCAAATGGTTTACTTTTTGTTATCTCCAATTCTCACAATTCTTTACGTAGATGTTATCACTCCCAGTTTATGAGTGGGGATAGAAGTGAATGACTAGCCTGTGCTTGTATAGTTAGTAAATAGACCTTGGATCTGAAGCATTACCTTTGCTACACAATACCAGTATTCCACTTCAAGTTCTTAAGCTTCGGTATCTATATATTAATTGAGCACTATAATTATCTAATGTCGAGTATTTCTATAATCTGAAGTATGAAAACATTTTAACTTTAAAGTATTGTTTATGTTCTGGGTTCGAGAAGGGGAAGTTATAAGTCCAATGTGTGTTCCTTATTTAAAACATTTATGACATCACTTTTTGCCTATGGGTCACTAATATACTCTCTTTTTATTTCTAAGTTTTTATTTTTAACTTACACATTTACTTGTTAAATCTATATGAAGTCAACTTTCTAAAAAGGTGTTAAATAGAGATTCAGATTTACTTTATCCTCATAGTAAGCCAATTTTCAAAAATATATAGACAATAAATATTCTTTTGCTATAGAAAAAGCTTTCTCTATAATCTTCTTTTTCTGAAATTTCTTCCCTAGGTACGTTTTTAGTTTTGTTTGCTTTCACATTTTGTAGTTGTTTAGTTAGAGTAACAGAAACATATTGGGTCTTTTAGAGGAATTTTTGTAGATAGCAAAAAATGGAAGCTCAAAAATTCTCCTGAACTCAGTAAATACACTCTGAGGAAACACCAGCTTTGAAGCTTGTTAGCTTGCCTGGGTTACCATATTTATTTTATTTTTATTCTGTTCAGATGCCTTAACTATTTAATGGTATGGGAATTATTTTTATACTTTATTTTCCTGTACTTTTAGTTGTTTTCAGTGATGATTTTCGGGATGCTAAATTCATTATAACACCTCAAATATAAGTCCTATAAGTTTCTCTTTAGGTTTTGTTAAATTCCTTTTTTAAAATAGTCTTTCATCCCAGATTTTTGAATTATATATTAACATCCTTATTTCCAGGCTTTCCTTTTATTTTATTTTTTTAACATTTTTTATTGTTGTTCAAGTACAGTTTTCTGTCTTTCCCCCCACCCCTCCCTGCCTCCCTCCCCTGATTCCACACACCCCCCCTTTGTTATTGACCGTGTGTCCTTTATAATTGTTCCTGCAAACCCTTCACCTTTCCCCCCCATTATCACCTCCTCTCTCCCCTCTGGTCACTGTCAGCCTGTCCTCAATTTCAATGTCTTTCTTGTTTATTTTGTTGATCATGTTCCTCTTATAGGTGAGATCATATGGTATTTGTTTTTCACCACCTGGCTAATTTCACTAGCATAATGCTCTCCAGTTCCATCCATGCTATTGCAAAGGGTAGGAGCTCCTTCTTTCTTTCTGCTGCATACAATTCCATTGTGTAAATGTACCATAGGTTTTGATCCATTCATTTACTGATGGGCACTTAGGTTGCTTCCAGCACTTGGCTATTGTAAATCGTGCTGCTATAAACATTGTGGTGCATAGGTTCTTTTGGATTGGTATTTCAGGGTTCTTAGGCTACAACCATAGCAGTGGAATTGTGAGGTCAAAAGGCAGTTCCATTTTTGTTTTTCTGATGAAATCCCATACTATTTTCCACAGTGGTTTCACCAGTCTCCAATCCCACCAACAGTGCACTAGGGTTCCCTTTTCTCCACATCCTCTCCAACACTTGTTGTTTATTGCTTTGTTTATGATGGCCATTCTGAAGTGGTATCTCATTGTGGTTTTAATTTGCATCTCTCTGATAGCTAGCAATACTGAGCATCTTTTCACATATCTCCAGACACTCCATATGTCCTCCTTGGAGAAGTGTCTGTTCAAGTCTATTGCCCATTTTTTAATTGGGTTGCTTGTCTTCTTGGAATAGAGTCATGTGAGTTCTTTGATCTCTTTGGAGATCAAACCCTTGTCTGAGGTATCATTGGCAAATATGTTTTCCTATACAATTGGTTCTCTTTTCATTTTAATGCTGTTTAGCCATGCAGAAGATTTTTATTTTGATGAAATCCCATTTGTTTATTCTTTCCTTTATGTCCCTTGCTCTAGGGGACATATGAGTGAAGATATTGCTGTGTGGAATGTCTGATATTTTCCTGCCTATGTTTTCCTCTAGGACTTTAATGGTGTCACAACTTATATTGGAGTCTCTTACCCACCTTGAATTTATTTTTGTGTATGGCGTAAGTTGGTGCTTGAGTTCATTTTTTCACATGTAGCTGTCTATCTCTCCCAACACCATTTGTTGAAGAGGCTATTTTTATTACATTTTATGCTGCCACCCCCTTTGTCAAATATTAATTGGCCATAGAGACTTGGATTTATTTCTGGGCTCTCTACTCTGTTCCATTGGTCTATATGTCTGTTCTTATGCCAGTACCAGGCTGTTTTGATTACAGTGGACTTGTAATATAGTTTGATATATCAGGTATTGAAATCCCTCCTACTTTGCTCTTCTTTCTCAAAATTGCTGCAGCTATTTGGGGTCATTTATGGTCCCATATAGATTTTTCAAGTATTTGTTCTATATCTGTGAAATATGCCATTGGTACTTTAATAGATATTGCTTTGAATCTATAAATTGCTTTGGGTAGTATGGACATTTTTGTGATGTTAATTCTTCCAGTCCATTAACATGGTATATGTTGCCACTTGTTTGTGTCTTCCTTAATTTCTTTCTTCAGTGTTGTATAATTTTCAGAGTACAGGTCTTTTACCTCCTTGGTTAGGTTTATTCCTAGATATTTTATATTTCTTATTGTTATATCAAATTGGATTTTTTTCTGATGTTTCATTGTTGGTATACAAAAATGCCTTTGATTTCTGAATATTGACTTTGTATCCACTGTTTTGCCAAATTCATTTATTAGGTTGAGCAGTTTTGGGGTGAGGTCCATAAGATTCTCTATGTACACTATCTTGTCATCTGCAAACAATAACAGTTTTGTTTTCTCTTTTCCCATTTGGATGCCTTTTATTTCCTCTTCTTGCCTGATTGCAGTTTAGGACTTCCAATACTATGTTGAATAGAAAGGAGACATCTTTGTCTTGTTCCTGATATTAATGGGAAAGATTTTAGTTTTTTCCCATTGAGTATGATGTTGGCTATATGTCTCCCTTTATTATGTTGAGGAATTCTCCCTCTATTCCCACTTTGCTGAGTGTTTTTATCATAAATGGGTGCTGTACCTTATTGAATACTTTTTCTGCATCTATTGATATGATCATGTGATTTTTGTCTTTGCTTTTGTTTATGTGATGAATTACATTTATTGTTTTGCAAATATTGTACCATCCTTGCATCCCTGGGATGAATCCCACTTGGTCATGGTGTATGATCTTTTTCATGTGTTGCAGGATGTGGGTTGCCAATATTTTGTTGAGGATTTTAGTGTCTATGTTCATCAGCTATATTGTCCTGTAGTTTTCTTTTTGTTAACATATGTCTTTTCCTATTGTGATTTTTGAAACTTAATTGAAAAAGGTTTGCCTTTAAGTAACTTTGATTTTTCTATATTTATTGGTCCAAAATATTATTTTGCTATGTTATAGTTATAATCCTTTCCTTGAACATTTAATTTACCCCCATTTAAATTTTTTTAGATTTTTAGTTTCTTTGTTTTATCTGTTTCCTTGTGCTTGCAATTGTGATTAAAGTAATATATATTTATATTATCTTAACAGTTGATTGTATACTTTTAATACATTGAATAAACTCTAAATTCACTTAATGTCTTTATTCTTCTTATATGTTTATAAATCTTCTACATAAACTTATTTTGAACTCATCTTCAAATTTGGATTTATCAAAATGATAATCAATTTACCTAAACTTGTTTCTGTTATTTTGCTGACTGTGGCTTTTTCTGGTACTTCTTCTCTGTTTTAAATATTTTTCTCACTGTAGTTTATTCTTCTGTTTTTTTCAGTGAATATTTATGAATTCTAAACTTATAGTCTTTTAATGTCTTCAAATAATATTTTTGCCCTCAGTTTTGGAGAATGGCTTACTTTGATCTGGAATTCTTAAGTAATAGTTATTTCCTATCAGGAGTATGAAAATATAACTCTAACTTTGGCATTACATTTGGTGTTCAGAGTTTGCTATGTAAAATCACAAAATACCATGGATTTGGATACTTTCTCCCATCATAACAACTAAGAGAATTCATTGTGCAAAAAGATGGGTGTTTGTTCTGTGTAGGTCTGTATGACTGCCTGTGGGAATGACAGTGGAGGTAGCTGATAAAGTGAAAAATTGCAATACATCATGAATGTGGGATTGACTGTGGCTGCTAGTCCACATTTTTCTCAGCACATATTTCTTGCTTCACTTTATGCTAAACAGAAAACTCAGCCTAGCATCAGCTAGATACAACGGTGGTGCTGATGATACTGATCCGGAAAGGTAGTTAGAGATGTTATCTTGCGTGGCTAGCAAACAAATCATTTCTCTCTCTCTGTGCCTAATCCTAGGAGAATGCATTTCCCTGATAGATGCATTGCCCTGATAGATGGCATGGAAATATTCACTTGAGAGTCAGGTACTGAGAAAAAAAAGGAAATAGTTAGCTCCAGATCACCACACTAGAATTTTTTTCACCTTATTATGTGATCATCTGTTCTATAAACTCATCTTGATAAGCACAAACTGATTTTCTTATGCTTTCCTGTATTCTCTCAGGTACTTTGAAAGACAAGTTAGCACATAATTTCATGTGCAAGTTCATTGTTAATTCATACAAAAAATATTTACTGGAGACATTCTTTTTAGGTGTATGGAACACATTAGTAAATAGAATATCAAAAGGCTGTGCCTTACTAAACTTTTACATTAAAAAGGAAAAATAGGGAGGAGGGGTGCAGGGTAGAGGGGAATAAAGGGGTGAAAATGGGACAACTGTAATAGCATGATAAATAAAATATATTTTTAACAAAACTAACAGGCAGAATGATAGGGGAACTCAGGAGTTAAATAATTTAGCCTTAATTGATAAGCTTAAGTGACTAATGCATGAAGAAAGCTGTTATTCCAAAATTGTGTAGGTTTTGAATAAAGACCCCTTTCTTTTATCACTGAAAAAAAGAAAAAGAAAAAGAAAGTAAGCAGTAGATAAAATAATGTAGTAAATTATATACAGGACAATAGGAAATGAAAGAATAAAAAAGGAACGAAGTAGGAGGATAACAAGTACGGTTGTAGGGGTAGGAAAGAAAAACAGGAAAGCAGTCATTAAGAGCATCGTAAGTACTAGAAAACAGTGAAATAATGTTGCAGAGTCTATTAAGTTTAGAATGATCAAGTTAAAATTTCATAAACATGCAGGTAAAATAAAAGTTTAACACAGAACAAGTTTAATTAAAAGATGTTTTGGAGCAAGTACTTTAGCAAGAAGGGACCTTGTTATAGACTAAATTGTGTCCTCCTCCCAAACATTCACATGTTGAAGCCCAGATCTTCAATGTGACTTATTTGGGAATCAGGCCCTTAGAGAGAAAATTAAGGTTAAATAATGTTATAAGGGTTGGTCCCTAATGCAAGAGGATGTATGTCATTATAAGAAAAGCTACAGGCATCAGATATGTGTGCACACACACAGAACGAGGTCATTTGAGGACAGATTTGGTAGGCAGCCATCTATTAGCCAGGAAGAGAAGCCACATCAGAAATCAACCCTGACAGCACCTTCGTCTTGTACTTCCAGTCTTCAGCACTGAGCAAAAATAAGTTTCTATTATTTAAGCCATCCCAACTGTGTTATTTTGTTAGGGCAGCTCCAGCAGAATGAGATAGAAATGAACCCAGAAGGGAGTACATATAGGAGATAATTGTGTTAATAATCTTACTAAATGCGTTGTTATTTTAAATACACAGTGATCAAAATCATTAAAACTATGTCAACCAACAAGAATGGACAAAATAAAACAGGTGAAAACAACCAGAGTTTGGCCATAATTTGGCATAACTGAAATTCTCATAGGCAACTGTACCACATTGGGACACTGTCAGTACCTACTGAAGCTAAATATATACATGTATTCAGATCCAGCAAGTTGTATTCCCAGAGAAATAAATGTATGTTCACCAAAGACATATATAAGAATGCCCACAGAACGTTTTTCATTATAGCTAGAACTAGAAAAAATAAACTAAATGTCCATTCATATTAGAATGGTTAAATAACTATAGTATAGTGACATGGTAGAATTAATACATCAGTGACAGTGAGCTGTTGACAACTACATGCATTAAAATGGATGAATCTCACAATTTTGAACTAAAGGTGTCAGATACAAATATAGGCCCTGTTATCACATTCATGTAAAAAAACAAAAACAGACAAAATGAATTGTGGGGAGCAGGACCAATAAAACTATGTTGGCCCAGTCAAGATAAGATAAGGTATATGAAACAAAATGGCATCACTCCTGTCAACCAAGGTGGCAGTCAGTCAGCCTTGACAATTTGGTTCAAGAAGGAAACTAGCTAAGTCATGCCAGCCATATCTGGCAAGGAGGAACACCTAAGATATCTGCACATATGACCAGAACACGTATCTGCGGAGCAGGAACCACTCACAGGTAGGCTCCTGGAGAAATTTCCCACTTGCTACCAAGGGTCCCAAGAAACTTATCAAGAGACCCAGAGAGGTGGAGTACCTGATCCTCAAGTGTAGAACTGAGGAAGACTTCAGGTCACTGCTGAGACAGCTGACCTCCACACACCAAACTGCTGCTCCACACCAAGCTGATCTTTCTTGGCATTGGCTCTGCTCCGCTGTGTCAAGACTGTACCCTCTCTGACCTGTGACACTGCCCTTCCTTGCAAGATGCTGACCGCTCTCTTGCCCACCATGCTGTCTCCTAAACCCATTGGCTGAGACTCTGGCATTCAGATTTGTTATCCCCCATTGATTGCTGTGTGTCATGTTCTTCATAGATTATTAGAGTGTGTGGATAGGATATGAAGGTAGGTTGATGTTCTACCTTGAGTGAACCTGCATTCAATAACAGCTGAGTGAATAGCGTAGTTACCTGATGTGGCTCTTATCCATTCCTTGGTGATGGGTTGCTCCATAGGCAGTTTGCCAAGCAGTCATCCAGCTGACTTATGGAAAAAAACTATATAACACAATCCCTTCTCAGGGAACAGTTTGGGAAATGGTCTCTGGGGGTGCTTGTGATACTGGTAATAAATTGTTGGAAGTTAGAAGAGAGATGCAGACAGTTGCAGTTACTGGATGGGAGCCTAAGATATGATTTTTGGGAACTGGTAATGCTGAATTTCTTGATGAGACCTTGTTACACAAGTGTACCGTGAACATTCATCAAGCAGTTATGATATATGAATGTACATTACACTGTAGTAAAACATTTAAAATATCAATTTGATATAAAACAAAAAATGTACATAGAAGCTAAAAAAAGTCATGCAAGAACTAATAAAGGTGCTTGTCTTATTTGAAAAGAATGCATAAATATGAATAAACTGAAGATTCTAATAGGTAAAAGTAAACATAAAGATATGTTTTATGAATTAAGGGTATCCAATACATGAATAAAAATGTAATATTTGTCTTTTTAAATTATAGCTAGAAATTCTAGTTATCTATAGAAATTGGAGATGAAGAAAAAATTAAAAATCTTTTACATGTTGACATTTTATCCTCTAATCTTGTTAAATTCACCTATTAAATCACAGAGGGTTTTTTTTTAATTTGAGTAGATTCCCTAGGATTTCTGACAGAGATAAATATGTCAACTTCAAATAAACACAGCAAAACTGTCTTTTTCTTTCTATATTTTTCATTTTTGTTTTGTTTTACTTCATGATCTGGGGTCTCCAGAAAAATGCTGATTGAAGTGGTAAAAGAGTACATTTTTTGCTTGTCCTCAATCTAAAGGGAAAATAATTAATTCATTAGCTGTATGTTTTATTACATATATCCATTACTAGTTGAGGAAACTTCCCTTCATTTTAATTTGCTGAGGGTTTTTTCCATCATGAATATTATCTTTTATTCTGTTACTATGGTGAATTACCCTGATTAATTTTCAAATGCTAAACTAAATTTACATTAATAGAATAAACCCTATGGTCATGATGTATTAGTGTTTTTATATATTACTAATTTGGTTTCATTGTTATTTATTCTTAAAGATTTTATTTTATTTTTAGAGATAGAGGACGAGAAGGAGAAGGAGAGGGAGAGAAACATCAATGGGTGGTTGCCTCTTGTGTGTCCCCTACCTGGCCTGCACCCCAGGCATGTGTCCTGACTGGGAATCTAACGAGTGACCCTTTGGTTCACAGGCCGCACTCATTCCACTGAGCCACACCAGCCAGGGCTCATTATTTCTGATAAGAAATCAACAGTTATTTAAATGTTGTCCCCTTGTATTTATTCTCTGGATTTTTTTCAAATTTTGTTTTAAAATTTTTTCTATGTTACTGTTTATTCAATCTGTGACAAATCTTTCCTTTTCTTTGTCATATTCTGTTTTGAGTGCACTGGGCTTCTAGAATCTCTAAGATGTTTTTCATTAAACTTGGGAAATTTTCAACAATTATTTTTCAAATATATTTTCTGCCCTCTCTTCTCTTCTTCTGGATCTTCAACTTTATACATGCTAGGCTATTTGATATTGTTCTACAGGCCCTTGAGATTGTTTTCATTTTTCTTCAATCTGTGTTCTTTCCGCTCATCACATTGGAAATTTTCTGTTTAATCACATATCAGTAGATGATGAAAAAGCACTTGATAAAATTCAGCACCCATTTATGATAAAAGCACCCAGCAAAGTTGGAATAGAGGGAGCACACTTCAACATAATAAAAGCCATATATGAGAAACCTACAGCCAACATTATACTCAATGGGCAAAAATGAAATGCTTTCCCCTTCAGATTAGGAACAAGACACGGGTGTCTGCTTTCACCATTCTTATTCAACAAAGTATTGGAAGTCCTAGACACAGTGATCAGACAAGAAGTAGAAATAAAAGGCATCCAAATTTGAAAGGAGGAAGTAAAAGTTTTATTTTTTGCAGATGACATGATAGTGTACATAAAAAACACTATAGTCTCCACCAAAAAACTATTTGACCTAATAAGTGAATTTGTCAAAATAGTAGGATACAAAGTCAATATTCAGAAGTTGATGGCATTTTTGTACACCAACAATGAAATATCAGAAAGAGAAACTGGGGGGGGGGGATCCCATTTACTATGACAACAAGAAAAATAAAGTACCTAGGAATAAATTTAACCAAGGAGATAAAAGACCTGTACTCAGAATATTATAGAACACTGAAGAAAGAAATGAATGAAGATACAAATAAGTAGAAGCATATACCATCATTAGAAGAATTAACATCAATGAAATGTACATGTCCAAAGCAATGTATAGATTCAATGCAATTTCTATTAAAATACCAATGGCATATTTCACAGATCTAGAACAAATATTTCAAAAATGTATATGGAACCAAAAAAGACCCTGAATAGCCTCAGTAATATTGACAAAGAACCACAAAATAGGAAGGGTCACAATACCTGATATCAAACTATGTTTATTACAAGGTCATTGTAATCAAAACATTCTAGAAATTTTGTATTTATTTGTCCTTAAGATCATTGTCCTTTTACTGCAATCTGCCATTGGATGTGAAAGTCATACATTATTTTTTTTATTTAATTATTGTAGATTTTTGTTCTAGAAATTCTATTTTTGTAGTTTTTATTTATCTTATAAAATTCCCTACTCAGAGCCTGGCTGGTGTAGCTCAGTGGATTGAGCGTGGGCTGGGAACCAGAGGGTCCCGGTTCGATTCCCAGTCAGGGCACATGCCTGGGTTGCAGGCCAGGTCCCCAATGAGGGCCATGTGAGAGGCAACCATACATTGCTCTTTCTCCCTCCCTTCTCCTCTCTCTGAAAATAAACAAATAAAATCTTTAAAAAAAAAATTTCCTACTCAGTCACTCATCACACTCATATTTCCTTTAATCACTGAAAAAATGTTTAATTCTTTATCATGTTTATAATACTGTTTTAATAGTTATGTGTGCAAATTCAATGCCTGAACCATCTCAGGATGATCTCTATTAACTGCATTTTTCTCTCGACTAGTCTTTATTACCTTAAACATTTTTATTGAGCTTATTGAAGTGACATTGATTTATAAAATTATATAGGATTTTGACCATGTCTGATTTTCTGGAATATATTATGCTTACGGCTCCTAGAACAGCATCATAAATAGCAGCCCCTCAGTAAGTACTTGCTGATATGAATAAATGCACAAATACATGCACACTTTCGAAGGTATGAGTTTGTAGGGCATTTTCAATGTAGGGTGTAATCTAGTCCTGTTCAGTACCACAAAGCTTTTAGAAGGAAAAGTTCTGTTAGCAGGCAGAGGGGGAGTAATGTGGGGAAAACTGTAATTGAACAACAATAAAAAAAGGAGAAATGAAGTCTCATAATAGAAAAATAAGAGGAACAAATCCACAGGTTATTTATGTGTGTGTGTGTGTGTGTGTATCTGACCATTCTATTTTTGCTTATAGCTTACTCAAATTTCTATCAGAAAAATCAGGGTAACTCAGAGAATTACCATGTGTTCCTCTTTACCTGCATAAAGCTCTAGATTTTACTGATGTTTATCTTGTGTGTGCGTGTAATAGATTATCAATACAGAATAGAGCAAATACTTTTAAATATAAAAGCTTTATTGAATCATATCTCACTCTGACGGCCAAACAGATGGCCAACGCACTCTAAGGAGTGCTAAGTTCACTTTTTTCCTTGTTGTTTTGGCACACATTGACCTAGAAAATTACTTTCCCTCCTAAGAACAACCAGACAGCTACTCTTTCTTTTTCTTAATCAGCAAACTCCTTTCTTATTATATCTCCTCTTCTCTTTTTAGAACTGAAACCAACATTGGCACTTGGGTTTCTATCTCTTTCTATGTAGCCTTACCACTCTGAGGAAAATCGTATAGCTGAAGCCAGCCTCTCTCTGTTCAGAGGACATAACATACATTTAATATCTATTAATGCAAATGACCCATTATTATTATAAATATACAGTAAGTGTGTCTACTCACTTTTATTTTATATCCCATCAACAACTTTCATCATATCAGTTAGCTAATTTTTGACACTGTGTCAAAAGAAATGTCCGATATGCATGTAATGAAAATTAAATCATGTTCATGTCTCTGTTGCCAATTTAAAGAGCAAAAGTTTCTATTAAAGGTAGACAATTTTTTTGTTTATTTTAGTTGGAGAAGAACACTATAATCTACAAACACTTGGAATTGCATCAACTAATTTATATAATAATTATGATTTAATTTTCAGGTTACTGATAATTTTTCTATAGTTTTCCCTTTAGTAGTCTCCACTTAAGGTAGCATAAATATTAAAAATATTTTATTTATTAAAAAATGATTGGTGCATTTTTTATCAAAACTGTGAAACTTGTTTATAATGAGCCATCAACAAGATCTTATGCATATAATTTTCACAAAACTAAGTTAAAGCCATGCTGAGTAAAAACTTGCAGTAGGGTGTGAAATGATCTATTCTGGGATCAAAATTATGGATGTTTTAGCATCCCATTTTAAACTACTCTCTAGAATATTTGGTTAAATATCTATTAAACTGGAAGCCTGTTTAAGTGTTAAATAGAGAAACTTCTGTCTACAGACCTTGCTAATTAAAACTTAGATATTAATGTCAGAACTCTTGAAGACATGTGTTAGCTGATAAATGGCTCTGCAGTTCTTGAGGTAAACAAGAAATAAATTCTAAGCATCACAGAGGGTAATTAAACTGATCCATTAGAAAATTACTGACTTGGTATATATAACTTTTATTTTAAAAATATATGCACAGTCTTGATCGTCTGTGAGGGGATTGTTGTGACTTGTTGCAGTATTTGCGTATACCTTCGGCAGGGCGTTCCCTGTCCTCAGACCATAAATCATGCCATAAAATAGCCCTATGAGGGAGTCACCTGCGTCTCCTCTGGTTTTCCTTTTTCTATCATATTCCACTATGCCCAGCCTTAGGTTGTTTCCTTGTCAAGAAATTCAGGATGGTGTTTTATTAGTCTGCTCTGATTCATGCAGGTATTGTCTTTTATGCTCTAAGCATTTCTTTTAGGATGTATGATGCAATTTGGTAGAGGAAATACTGGAAAATAATTTATTTGTAAACCATTTGTGAAGGGTAAAGGAAATAAATATGAATCTTCCTTATTTTTTGCCAGCGTTATTATACCCTCTGGACACTAGAAAATATAGTAGAATATCTTTACAGCTTTACTCACGGCAACAAAGTTTTGTGTAAAGAGTATGTTTCGGAGCCTGACCTTGAACATAGATCACAGGATTAACCCTTGAGCGGCAGCCTGAACCCCTGGTTTTAACTTTCAGTTTAAATATGAGCCATTCAAGGACACACAGGAATGCCCACAAATAACCTGATTTGTTCCTAAAATCTCTAACTCTATCTCCACTGCTTTCCAAACAGCTCATTATTCTGAAGGTATCCTTTTGGGTCTGGTGAATCCCTATCACACATAGAAAAATTACATTCTTGATCTCTACTAGCACTAATTCAATAAAAATTCTTTATTTGTAGGATGTCCCCTGCATGAATTCTTTAAGTATATAAGTTTATCATTTGCTCAGAATAAATTAGTTAAATGTTTGTTATATTAAAAGGCTAATAAATCTTCAGTTTCAATCATGTGTTAATCATGTAGGCTAGAAATGACAGATATTATTCTAATGTGTACACACACACTCTTAAATGTGATCGTGTATATTATTTTTATCAACTTTATCAATAATTTATTCAATTTATATAAACTTTCCAGTGGTTCATTCCTTAATTTAAGTAGTCACGGAAATATCTAAAACATCAAAAACACAGTAAAAATTTTATATTGAGAATATATTAAGATTAATTTTATATTGTTATAATGAGAAACTTAATAATCTAGATAAAAATTTCTGTGAAAATCCTAGGCCCCTCTCAACCTTTGAATGCCCAGTCACTGCACCCATCTAATAATTCTTAAGATGTGCCTGCCTGGTTCTGTTGTTTTTTTGTTTGGGTTTTTTTTTTTTGTTCTGTCATTTAAACATCAAAGTTCTCCAATAACCCAGAACTTGTCTGAATGCTTGTGTTTTTTTAAAATCTGTACCCAGATTAGAAACACTTCCATAAAGGTTGGCTCCTCACTTCATGTCTTCACATAACATGCACTGCCTTTGGAGGGGCTGGAAAACACAAGCTCCAAGTTCTTCTGTGCCAATTATAGCCAAATCTCCTGGGAGCACGTGTACAACCTGCTGACATTGCCTCCTTCCGGAGACTCTGGGCCATGTAGTCACTGAGGGCTGCTTGTCAAACTCTCAGTGCATGGCTCAAAAATGACAAAACAATAAATAATTTGGGATTGCTTTCTTTTTTTGACTCTGAAAGTCAAAAAAGTCAGCTGTGGTTCCCTTTGGAGTTTATATCCAGTAGTCTTCTAGGCCTCTCTATCGAAGTCTTCTGATTTTATAAGCCTCTTCTTTGACTTGACCTTCTCTCTTGCCTATAAATATTAATTCTTATTTTGGTATGTAATGAGGATTTAGAGATTACCTTCTATATATTTGGAAATATAGGTATCGATGTGACTGTGGCAATAACTCATACGTTCAGGGGCAAATTAGAGCTAGAATTTATACTTTCTGACTCCCAATTTTCTTCTCATATATTTAATTACGTTATAGCAAGTGTACTCAGCTCTCCTTTGGATAACTCTAAAGTTATTAATAATATAATAACATGATATAGCATTATAATGTTACAGTAGGTAGAATAGTGTACCCCTCCAGTGATTCCATTGTTCTAATCCCTAAAACCTGTGAACAGGTGGCCTTACACTGTAAGGGGAATTAAGGTTGCAGATGGAATTAGTGTTGCTACCTAGCTGCATTTAAGACAAGATTAGTTGTAATCAGCCTATTCAGGTTTTCTGATTCTTTCTTATTCAGTTTCAGAAGACTGTATGCTTATAGGAATTTACCCATTTTACCCAGGTTATCCAATTTGTGGGCATGTAGTTGTTCATAGTGTTTTCTTACAACTCTTTGTTTGTGATGTTGGTTGTTACTTCTCTTTCATTCCAGATTGTAGTTATTTAGGTCCTCTGTCTTTTTTTCTTGATTAGTCTGGTTAAAGATATGTCGATCTTGTTCATCTTATCGAAGAACAAGCTCTAGGTTTCATTGATCTTTTGTATTATATTTCTGCCCTGATTCTTATTAAGTCCTTCCTTATTTCCTTAATATTTTCTTCCTTCTATTACTCTGTGTTCTGTTTGTTTTTCTTTTTCTAGTTCTTTTAGCTGTAATGTAGGATTGTTTATTTTAGGGGTATTTTTTCTTCTTGAAGCAGGTTTGTAATATATGACTGCCATCTCTGGATTGCTGTCACTGTGTCCCAAAATTTTGGTTGTGCGTTCATTTTCATTTGCTTTTAGGTAATTTGAAAAAATTTCTTCCTTAATCTCATTGCTAACCCATTTATCATTTAATAACATGTTACTTGCATGAAAACAATTAAAATTAATGAGATTGAAGGAGTAATCAAAAAACTCCCCCCCAAAAAAAAGTAGTTCAGGAATCAATGGTTTCACAAGTGAATTTTAATGAACATTCAAAGAAGAGTTACTCTATCCTTAAATTATTCCAGAAAATTCAAGAAGAGGGAAGACTTCCATGCTCTTTTTATGAGACCAGCATTATCCTAATATTAAAACCAAGTAAAGACACTACAAAGAAAGAAAATTACAGTCCGATATCCCTGATGAACATAGATGTTAAAATCTTCAAAAATATATTAAAAAACCAGATCCAGTGATACATTAAAAAGGCCATACACCATGATTAAGTGGGATTTACTCCAGAAATAAAAAGTTGATACAATATTTGCAAATCAATAAATGTGATGCATCACCTTAACAAAATGAAAGAAGAAAATCACATAATCACAATGACAATAAAGCCGCATTTAAATGTTGATTAGACTCTTGGATATATAAATTAATTTGTCTTATAATTGCAAAAATTTTTAAAAATCACATAATTATATCTGTAGATGCACAAAAATATTTGATAAAATCTAGCTCCTATTTATGATTACAACTCTCAGAAAGTGGAAATAGAAGGATCATACCTCAGTATAATATAAGCCATATATGAAAAAACTACAGCCAACATCATATTCAATGTGCAGAAAGTGAAAACATTTCCCTTCAGATCAGGAACAAGACAGATATGTCAGCTTTCATCATTCTTATTCAACATAATATTGGAAGTCTCAGCCACAACAATCAGTCAAGAAAAAGAAATAAAAGTCATCGAAATTAGACAGGAGGAAGTAAAACTGTCATTATTCACAATGACATGATATTGTATATAGAAAACCCTAAAGATTCCAGCAAAAAACTACTACTTGTAATAAATAAATTTGGCAAAGTAGCAGGATACAAATGAATATTTAGAAATTGATGGCATTTTTATACATTAATAATAAACTATCAGAAAGAGAAACTAAGAAAACAATCCCATTTACTATAGCAAGAAGAAAGGAAAAATAATAAGGTACCTAGGATAAATTTTTTTTTAAAGATTTTATTTATTTTTAGAGAGAGGGGAAGGGAGGGAGACAGAGAGGGAGAGAAACAGCAATGTATGGTTGCCTCTCACATGGCCCTCACGGGGACCTGGCCTGCAACCCAGGCATGTGCCCTGACTGGGAATCGAACCGGGACCGTCTGGTTCCCAGCCCGTGCTCAATCCACTTAGCTACACCAGCCAGGGCAAGTACCTAGGATAAATTTAACCACGAAGGTAAAAGACCTGTACTTGGAAAACAATAAGACATTGAAGAATAACATGTAGGATGATAGAAGTAAGTGGAAGCATATGTGTTCATAGATTGGAAGAATTAACATCATTAAAATGTCCAGACTGTCCAAAGCAATCTATATGTTCCACACATTTCCTATCAAAATACCAATGGCTTATTTCACAGAACTGAAACAAATAATCCAGGAATTTATATAAAAAATAAATGACCTAAATATCCTCATTAATCTTGAGAGAGGACAACAAAGTTTGAGGTATTACAATCCCTGATAGCAAAATATACTATAAAGTCATTGTAATCAAAATAGCCCGGTTTTGGCATTTAAAAAAGTGCATAGATCAACGGAACAAAACAGAGAGTCCAGAAATAAACCTACAACTTTATAGTCAATTAACATTTGACAAAGGAGGCAAGAGCGTATAATGAAGTGAAAATAGCCTCTTCAATAAAATATCATTGGGAAAATTAAACAGGTACATGCAAAAAAATAAACTAGACCACCAATGTACAACATACACAAGAATAAACTCAAAATGGATAAAAACACTTAAATGTAATATGTGAAACCATAAAAATCCTAGAAAGAAAAATAGACAGTAAAATCTCAGATATCTTGTTGCAATATTTTTGCTGATATATCTCCTAAGGCAAGGGAAACAAAGGAAAAAATAAGCAAATGGAACTACATCAACTAAAAAGCTTCTGCACAGCAAAAGGAACCATCAACAAAATGAAAAGGGAACCCACTGTATGGGAGAACATATTTGCCAATGATACATCTGATAAGGAGTTAATTTCCAAAATATAAAGAACTTGCACAACTCAACACTAGGAAGACAAACAATCCAATTTATAAAAATGGACAAAGGACCTGAATAGACACTTCTCCAAAGAGGCCACAGAGATGGCCAATAGACATACGAAAAAATGCTCAATGTCATTAATCATCAGAGAGATGTAAATTAAAACCACAAGGAGCTATCATCTCACACCTGCCATGGTGGCTATCATCAATAAATCAATAAGCAATGAGTACTGGCAAGGCTGTGGAGAAAAGGGAACCCTATTACACTGTTGAAGGGAGTGCATATTGGTGCAGCCACTGTGGAAAACATTGTGCAGTTTCCTAAAAAAAAATAAAAATGGAACTGCCTTTTGACCCAGCAATCCTACTTCTGGCAATGTATCCCAAGTATCCTGTAACACTAATCAGAAAGAATATATGCACCCCTATGTTCATAGTAGCATTATTTACAATGCCCAAACAGCTCAAATGCAGATCAGTAGATGAATAGATAAAAAAGCTGTGGCAAATTTACACAAAGGAATACTACATAGCTGTAAAAAAGAAGGAACTTTTACCTTTTGCAATAGCATGGATGGACCTGAAGATTATTATAAGTGAAATAATCCAGTTAGAGAAAGACAAATACCATATGACCTCCCTTCTTGTAGAATCAAATAAGCATATAACCTGACAAACAAAATAGAAACAGGGGCATGGAAACACAGAACAGACTGGCAGATGTCAGAGGGACAGGGGATGAGAGGAACGGGATGAAGGAAGGTGAAGAGATTAGCCAAAGGGAGTGGTGAAGGGATTAAGTAAAGAAAAAAGAAACTTCATAGAGACAACAGTATGGTGATAACAAGAGGGAAAGGAGGGTGGGCGTGGTAGGAGAGGATAAAGGGGACATAAATGGTGATGGAAGTACATTTGACTTTGGATGGTGAACACACTATAAGATACAGATGATGTATTATAGAATTGTATCATTGAAAACTACATAATTGTATTAACCAATGCCACACCAATAAATTCAATAAAAAATAAAAGAAATGTGGAAGAGAGAGGATGGAGGATAGAACCACAGAAAGATTTAAAGATGCTATATGGCTGGCTTTGAAGATGGAGGAAGGAACGGTAAGCCAAGGAAAGTGGGAGGCCTCCAGAAGGTGGAAAAGGCAAGGAAACAGGTTATCCTCCAGAGTCTCCAGAAAGGAATGCAACCTTGCTGCCACCTGGGTGTTAGCCTAGTGAGACTCATTTTACATTTCTGACCTCCAGAACTATAAAATAATAAATCTGTGTTGTTTTAGGCCACTAAGTTTATGGTATTATGTTACAACAGCAATAGGAGACTAATAGGCCTACTTAATGGCAGTGAAGGTAAAATAGTTCACTTCAGATTCTCAGGCTTACGTATATGGATTGCTCGGGAGAACTGTAGCTGTCATAGCCTTTTATAGGTATAACAAGAATAACTGTAGACTTTATGACTGAGTAATGTGAAATTCCCAGATATGAGCTCACTCTTCTGGGTCAGGATGGCTTCGAGGGTTTGACAAGGACAAAAGTCTCTATGTATAGTTAGCTGCATCTTTCCTACACATGAAGTGAGAGTTGATGACAAATATTTGTAGTTAAGATACACACACACACACATTTTGCTGTATATTTTTTCTGATAATACATATATTATGTGTTTAAAATGCATTCTCAATTTGGAGAAAGGTAAAGTTTCTCTGTTACTGAGTCCAATTCAGTAAGCACCATTAAGAATTGGTCTTTCTATTATTTTTTCCTTGTGGCATTGATTTATTGGTTTTCTACCAGTGAGGTGATCAAGTAATCTATTTACATATTTTTATTTTTCACTTTCCAGAATCATAAGTGTATTTTTAAAGTCTTCAGAACTTTTGTTTTAATATTGTGATTATTGCTATGATGCTAAGAACACCAAGAGGTCATATAGTATACTCATTAACAAGTACCAAGAATAAAAAAAGGAACATATTTCTACTCCCAAGATAAAGAAAAATAACTTATGACATCATGACATAACTTCTAGAGTTTTTCCTATGACTACTAACAAAATACTTACTGGGAGAACTGGAGGCTGAACTTCCGGTAAGCCATTAAATTAGCTCTCTGACATGAATTTGATTCAGAGAAAGTATATAATTAAAAAAGATGAAAATAACAAGCATGGATAGAGTATAAATAAAATGTGAATGTGTTTGTTTCACAGCAGAATTCTCTTGGAAATGGCTTAAGTTCCCTAGTACTTTAAAAATAAATCTTAAAATTAACAATATACTAGATATATAAAGTTAAGTTCTACAAGTCATGCAATTGTAAGCATTTTCTATAATAGACTAATAAATTCCTCTGGGATAGAAACTTAAAAATGAATATTTTATTTTATCATGACTTTCCTATGTGTGTTTTTATGATATATTAAATTGTTTTTTTATTAGCTCTTGAATGGATTTTAGGAGCAAAGCATGCAAATTTGCTTTTGTTTTATTTAATGTTTTCTTCAGGAAAATCCACATAAATTTTTCCATTGTATAATTTGTTTCAAAGTTAGTATTTTAAAGGTATTTGCATGGTCATATAAATTAGAATACATATTCTTTAAGTTATAATGAAGAGACAAACAATGAAAATATTAAAATAAACAATGCTAAAAAGTCAATTAAGTGAAAAATACCCAGTTTGCTATTATGTCTATACCATCTTGGGAAATAAATCCTCAAATAAGACAAATTATTTTAGGCAAATCTATAATTCCCTGAATAATGAATCTATTAAATGACACATCTGATAAAATACTTTTACCATAGCTGCATCATTTATTCATACATATTTGTTAATGTTTCTAAAATAATTTTCCCCAAATCAGTTAATTTGAATGAATGAATGGTGAAAAAATTGACTATTTTTCTATATTTTACCATGCTACCTTTAGTTGAGGTTATTAAACTTACTGTAAGTTAAGGTTTATAATATTGTCTTCCAATTTGCTTATAAAATGTAACCAATGTTTCCTTTGCCAAAATTTTATATCTTAGAAAACTAGATTATCATTCAAAAGATTTTTGTCCCACTATAAAACCTTCTCACACTAGATTATAAATTGTATATTTTTTTGAAATCATATTTTACATTAGAAATATAAATATTAGTCCTAGGCTGAAAGGATTTCTAAAATTTACCTAATTATATATATGAGGAAATAAACCCATAAAAACTAAGTGGCTTTTTTAATAGCAGTGGAATCAATTAACAGAAGCCAAACAATTACTCTCACAGTGTTATTCCCACAAAATATTATAACCTACCTGAATTGAACAAATGATTGCTTGAAAGAATGGGAATTTGAAACTTAGTTATGGCACTTACTCTGAACTATGTAGATTTTCAGGATATCATTAAGATTACTCTTTTCAATTGTATAACCTGATAAACGTTGATATAAGATTCATAAGGACATATTTTTGATTAATAGTTACTGTAAAAATACATATTCCGTTTAAGAGAGTAAAAAAGTATATATAAAAAGATATAATCAAGAGTAAATCAAGTAGAATAGACAATTAACTTAGAGAAACATTTAAAAATATTTTAATGTATAAAAAAAGTTACCTGATCTAGACTCTTTGACTTCTAAGAGCTACAAAAACATTAAAAGCAAGTAATATCTATACTTTAAAAAGTGTCCAGAACATTAAAAATGATAGATCACTTATGAAGTTAGGATAATTCTCATACCAAAACTAAGGAATGATGAATAAAATGCAAATAATGACAAATTTTATTTACAAATATATGGGAATTTGCAATTCTTAAATATTTACATGTGTATTTAAAAAAGAATTCATTATCAACTCCAGCTTTTCCCAGATATACAAAGATGTTTAACATTAGAAAAATGTTAATATAATTCAGCATGTTAGTTGGCTGAGGAACTGAATAGAAATGGTATCTTACTTAAAAAGCATTTGATGAAATTAAACTCCCTAAATTAATAAAAACTCTTAGCAAAGCTGGAATAGAAGAAAATGTCATTTATTAATAAAGCATATTTCCTGGAAACAGAAACATCAATAATCTTTATTGGTGAGGTACCAGAAACAGCACCTTTTAGGATAATAATAAAATAATTGCTTGCAATCAACTAAGAGGGAATGTAGTACAGGCAGTTGGATTCAATGCGATGAGATAAAAAGATAAATGTCAATAAAGAGGGAAACAAAACTTTCATTCAGACAATATGCATGTTGTTTTGAAAATCAGAAAAATACATTTTAAAGCCATTAGAATCAAAATGGTTTACTAAGGCGATCATATATGCCTTTAAAATTTGATAGTTTTCTTAATCATTCATAAGCAATTTAAAAGTAATGCCAATAACTAAAACAATTACAATATACAATATCTGGGATAATAGATAGATGATAAGTAAATAGATGGTAGATACATAGATAGATACATAGATAGACAGATAAACATAGATACAGAGAAAAGAAAGACACACAGAATTATGTAAAACAAGTAAAGAAACTTATAAAAACTTTTAAATGTTATTTTACCTTAATTTAATCTATATACCAATTAAAGCCTAGTTAAAGGCTTTGAAATATTTTGAAGTTAATGTTAATCTAAAAGAATAAAATATTTAATACAAGAAATTTGGAAAAAGGTTCATCAGAATTCAAAATCTACTGTGAAAACCTATGTATTAAATATTTATGATTAATAGAATATAACATTTCAAAAAGGAGGATAGATGGCAGCCAAACAAACATTTGTTTAATCTGTAAATTCCAAAAGTCATTGAGTAAACTGAGAGGAGTCTTTCCCATAAAATGTCACAATCCCTTGTCTAACCTGTAAATCTACGTATATATTTAGACCTGTACCCCAATGACTGAAAGTTGAAGCTGTTTCAAAGGAGGAAGAGCCCTGCAAATGCTCTTCAAGATCAGACAGTACACAACAGAATACTACCTCGCTTTCAAAAGAAGGAACTCTTACCTTCTGTGACATCCTGGATGGATCCGGAGATTACTATGCTAAGTGAAATAAATCAGTCAGAGAAACACAAATACCGTATAATCTCACTTATATGTGGAATCTAATGAACAAAGTAAACTGATGAATGAAACAGAAACAGAAGCATGAACACATGGAACAGACTGACAGCTGTCGGAGGGGAGAAAGTAAGAATATGCTGGAGGAAAGAAGGGGAAGGGAGTAGCCAAAGAACATATATACTTACCCATAGACAGAGAACATAGTATGGTGATGGCCAGAGGCCAGGGGCAGGGCTGGGTGGAGGCGGGCAAAAAGGGAGAAATGGGGACATATATAAAAATGTCAACAATAAAAATAAAGAAAAAAATCAGACAATAATTATTCCCCTCAAGGATCTATGGCAGTTTACTCAAGTGATATTATAGTTGGGAAAGGATAATTTCCAGACATTCCAAGGACTATGGTCCCACATTCAATCTGAAACATTTATTTGATCTCTCAGCCGCGTGTGACTATGCTGGCATCTAGAAGCGCTCACTGAAATCTTTTACCTATGCTCTGCGAGTTTTCCTTCTGTTACTTTCACTCTCTTTGTTTAATATTTTAAGAAAGTTCATTTTATTTTTTATTACATATAAATATTTTTTCCTTTCCCACTACTTTTATTAGTTTCCCTGGATCCAAAGCACCATTAAATATGTTTTAAGGGGAAAATTTCAGTGCCCTAGAAGGGTTTCTACCTATGTAAGGGAAAATAACCAAAGACATTCTAAAAGCAATGTCTTTTAGAATGCAAGGTGCAGAGATGGAAAACCATATTACTTATGTATAAACTCCTTGAAAATTCAAGTGTCTGACATACTTTCATACGAAAATAAAGACAGGGGAATTTTGAGCAGAAGAGGTTTTATGCTAGGAAGTTGTGGTTTATTATATTATTTATTCAAGATTATTATTTCCTCTCTGCCCATGCCATACTTTTCTGTAGGAGGGATATATTTTTCACTAATCTTTGTTTTGGCCATGTGACTTCTTTTGGCTAACGAAAAATGACTTGGCCTGATGTATGCATCATCTAATAGATTTTTTACACATACTTGCATAGTTTGATTCTGCTCATCGCCATGTGAAAAGCATGTACCAAAATGTGCCTGCTTCTTTATCCTGCATTTCAGAATGAGAAGACCTGTGGAGGTGAGCCTTGTTAAGTGTACCTGAGCCCTGACACCTCAGCACAGCCATAGCTAACAATAACCCCGTATAGTGAGAAATAGGTGTTCGCTGAGTGTCTTAGTCTCGGCTGGTTAGTTAGGCTGGTGTAACACATTGGCATAGATTGGTAAGATACCCATATTCCTCACCGTTCTGTAGTCTGTAAATTCTAAGGTCAAGCAGATGTGGAGTCTGGAGAGAGCCTTCTTCCTGGTTTGCAGATGACCATTTTGTGGTTGTGTCCTGACAAGATGAGGGGAAAAGAGAGAGGGGAGTGAGGTGCTCTCTCATATCTCCTCCTGCAAAAGTGCTAATCCTGTTCATGAGGGTTTACCCTCATGATCTAATTACCTCCCAAAGATCCCACCTTCTAATATCAACAAAAATTGGGGGGTTAGGACTTTAATATATAACTTTGGAGGGAACACAAATGTTCAATTCATAATACTAAGATATTGGAAATATTTGCTACTACTGCAAAGACAAAATATTAAAACAATTAAGCACATAGTTAATGTGAACAATTTTGTTGCTGAACACAATGTATTATAAAAAAATAATTCATGGGAAAGAACATATGTATAACCCTGGCTGGTGAGGCTCAATGGAAAGAACATATGTAGAATTCAGTTGTTAATTGCATAAAAGATAATAGGTTTAAATTTCTTATGTGTTAACAAGTACAAGAATGTGACTTAAAATTTGCTAAAAACAAGGTAATTGCTTAATTTTACCTAAAGTGGAATAAAAAATATATTATTATTGATTTCAAAAATTAGAAAAATACTGGTAAAAATATAAACAGTGAAATATAAACATACACTTTTAACATAATATAATTGTATAAAGCATGAACAGTAAATTATAAATTATTATAATATGTAAAAAAAGAAAATGTAAGTCATTTTGCAAATCACAGAAACCAAACTAATAATAAGAAATAAAAATATGCTGACACTGATGACAATAATAAACTTTATAATCTATATAATAGCAAAATTTTTGCGTGCCTACCAAGCACTGATACACATTAGGAGTTTAATATGTTGTTTCTCAATCTTGATATGACCATGAAATAGGCACTATTATTAAGCCAGTTTACAATTTCAGTTTATAAGACATAAACCTAAAAAAAAAGACTATGATTATTTACACAAGAAAAGCATAAACAAATACATAAAATGTTAGGTAGCAGCCCTGGCTGGTGTAGCTCAGTGGATTGAGCATGGGCTGGGAACCAAAGGGTCCCGGTTCGATTCCCAGTCAGGGCACATGCCTAGGTTGCAGGCCAGGTCCCCAGTGAGGGCCATGTGAGAGGCAACCATACATTGCTGTTTCTCTCCCTCCCTTCCCCTCTCTCTAAAAATAAATAAAATCTTTTAAAAAAATAAAGTGTTAGGTAGCAGAATTAATACTCACAAAGTAATACAAAAATGAGTAAGCAAAATACTATAAATTCTTGTATTAATAAATTATTCATTGTATAGTGAAGATTTTAATTAATTAATTAAATGTTTTATTGTTTATGCAGTTACAGTTTTCCCATTTTTTCCCATTCACTGTCCTTAACCCAGCCCACACCCCACTTCCACAGTTAGTCCCCACACCATTGTCCATGTCCGTGGGTCTTTTGTGTATGTTCTTTGACTAATCCCTTCACCTTCTTTCAACCATTATCCCCCTCCATCCTCCCCTCTTACAGTTGTCAGTTTATCCATGATTTCATGCCTCTGGTTCTATTTTGCTCATTATTTTATTTTATTTATTAGATCTCTCTTATAAGTGAGACCATATGATATTTATCTTTCACCAACTGACTTAGTTCACTTAGCATAAGAGTCTCCAGTTCCATCTATGCTGTCACAAAAGGCAGGAATTCCTACTTTTTCTCTGCTGCATAGTATTCCATTGTGTACATGTACTACAGGTATTTTATCCACTCATCTACTGAGGGGCCCTTAGGCTATTTCCAAATCATGGCTATTGTAAATAGTGCTGCTATGAAAACAGAAGTGCATACATTCTTTTTCATTGGCGTTTTGGGATTCTTAGGGTATATTGCCAGCAGCAGAATTGCTGAGTCATGTATTTATGGTCAATTAATATTTAACAGAGAGGGCACAAGCAATCAGTAGTGTAAAGACAGTCTCTTCAATAAGTGGTGTTGGGAGAACTGGAATGGTACATGCAAAAAGAATGAAACTATATCACAACTTAAACTGTACACCAAAATAAATTCAAAATGGGTAAAAGACTTAAATATAAGTCATCATACTATAAAAATCCTAGCAGAAAACATAGGAAGTAAAATTTCAGGTATCTCACATAGCAATATTTTTGCCACTATATCTCTTGGGCAAGGGAAATAAAGGAAAAAATAAACAAGTGGGACTACATCAAATTAAAAATTCTGCATGGCTAAAGAAACCATCATCAAAATGAAAAGAGAATCAACTGTATGGGAGAACATATTTGCCAATGATACATCAGACTCCAATCTCCAATGTATATAAACAACTCATACACCTCCACACCAGGCAAACCATCCAATTAAAATATGGGCAAAGAACCTGAATAGACACTTCTCCAAGAAGGACATACAGATGGCCCATAGACATAAGAAAAGATGCTCAACATCACTAGCCATCAGAGAGATTCAAATTAAAACCACATTGAGATATCACTTTATATCTGCCAAAATGGCTATCATTAATGAATCAACAAACAAGTGCTGGCGAGGATGTAAAAAAATGATCCTTAGTGCCCTGTTAATGGGAATGCAGACTGGTGCAGCCACTGTTGAAAACAGTACAGAGTTTCCTCAAAAAATTAAAAATAGCCCTGGCTGGTGTGGCTCAAAAGATTAAAAATAGCCCTGGCTGGTGTGGCAGGCTGCGAACTAAAGGGTCACTGGTTCAATTCCCAGTCAGGGCACATGCCTGGGTTGTGGGCCGTGTCCCCAGTGGGGGCCACGTGAGAGGCAACCATATATTGCTGTTTCTCTCCCTCTCGTTCTCTCTCCCTTCCCCACTCTCTAAAAATAAATAAATAAAATATTTTTTAAATTAAAAATAGAAATGTATAGTGTAGATGTTTAATTTTGAATATCTGTTACTAAAGTAATATCAGAATGTGTAAAACTGAAACAACTGAAAATATCAGAAGAAAATGGTAGAAATGCAATATTGGTGGAAGAATATAAAGAAGCCTTAATCTATAACATAGAAAAATAAGCTAATATAGTTTGTTAAGTATTATTAGTATGAATGTTATAATTTATACTTTATAGAATATAGACTTATTTTAAACATCCCTGAAAAATCAAAGTATTCAGCAAAAAAAATTTTTTAAAGAATTCTGAAATGTAGCATGATATAGATCAATTCTCTCACCATAATCTTATGACACTAGAAATGAATAACCAAGTGTCCATATTTAAACTCAACCCCTTGGCATTTATAAAACATTAATGAGTTAAATAAGAACTAGAAAGTTTAATTATATAAATTTTATTTTATTTTTTAAGTATATTTTATTGATTATGCTATTACAATTGTCCCAATTTTTTCCCTTGGCCTCCCTCCGCCCACTTCCCCTCTTCCCTCCAGTGGTCCCCCCCCCTTAGATTATGTGCATGGGTCGTACATATAAGTTTTCTGGCTTCTCCATTTCCTATACTGTTCTTAACCTCCCCCTGTCTATTTTGTGCCTACCATTTATGCTTCTTAACTCCTATACCTTTTCCCCCATTGTCCCCCTCCCCCTCCCAGCTTGTAACCCTCCATGTGATCTCTGTAGCTATGATTCTGTTCCTGTTCTAGTCATTTGTTTAGTTTGTTTTTGTTTTTGTTTCTTAGATTTAGTTGTTGATGGTTGTGAGTTGATGTCATTTTAATGTTCATAGTTTTGATCTTCTTCTTTCTCCTAATTATACAAATTTTAAATAACATATAGGATATGACCTATATGCTCATTTGGATGCATAATATTATATTAGTATAATTAAAAGTATATGTACAAGTGAATATATATGTGCACATATATAGGTAATATATATGAGATATGTTATATACAGGCATATATATAATATGTGCATGTAT
>PVJI01020336.1:0-29214 GCA_004026765.1 Micronycteris hirsuta | reverse complement strand
ATGACTTGGAACACCTCTGTCCAGCCCCTTCTTGCCTGCAAGGTCTCCTTTGAGAAATCAGCTGACAGTCTTATGGGGATTCCTTTGTAGGTAACTGTCTCCTTTCCTCTCAATGCTCCCAGGATCCTTTCCTTATCTTTGACCTTGGGTAATGTAATTATGATGTGTCTTGGTGTGTTCCTCTTTGGATCCAACTTCTATGGGACTCTCTGAGCTTCCTGGACTTCCCGCAAGTCTATTTCCTTCACCAGCTTCGGGAAATTCTCCATCATTATGTGTTCCAATATTTTTTCAATTCCTTGGATTTCTTCTTCTCCTTCTGGCAGCCCTATGATCCGTATGTTGGGCCGTTTACAGATGTCCTGGAGGTTTCTGAGCCCCTCCTCCATTTTTTGAATTCTTGTTGCTTCATTCTTTTCTGGTTGGATGTTTTTTTCTTTCTGCTGGTCCACTCCGTTGATTTGAGTCCCAGTTTCCTTATCTCTATTGGTTCCCTGAAGATCTTTCCTCATTTGTTCAAGCAAGTTCGTCAATTTTTCGTCAAATTCTGAAAGCATCCTTATTACCAGGGATTTGAACTGTGCATCTGATAGGTTGGCTATCTCTTGGTCGGTTAGCTCTGGGGTTTTGATCTGTCCCTTTCTTTGGGCCATTTTTTTTCCCCCTCGGTGAACCTGTTACTGTAAGGGGGGCGGAGTCTTGGGGCTCCCCTGTGCAGGGAAGTTCCCGGTAGTTGTGCTGGGACCCGTAGCCTGTGGGGGCGGGGCCTGAGCGCACAATGGCACCTTCTCCGCTCTCCGCACCCACACCGCCTCCTGCAAGCACTTCGGGCCCCTCTGCGCTGGCTCCGGGCGTCGCTCCGGGGTCGGTGGACAGGCTGCACAGCTCCAATCCCCCGAGGGTCTCCCCAGCGAACTTTCCTGTGAGGCCGGGCGTTCCTCCGGCCGCGGACTCCACCCCCTCACTTGCTCTCAATCTGCGCCGTTGAGTTGCGTCCTGCTTTCTTTCAGGTTCTCTCTGCACACGAATGCAGACCTGCTGAGTCCACCGGTCTCTCAGCCCTGCTGGGTCCAGATGAGCCGGGTGCAGACCGAGCTTCAGTCGGTCCCCGTCTGGGTGTGCTGCAGCCCCGCAGGAACCGCCCCTCCAACCGCGGACCTGCCGTCTGCTCACCTGCTCGCCGCGGGGTCGCCGAGCGCTCTCCCTTCGCTCTGCACCTTCTGGCTCACCAAACTTGATGAATGTATCTTCTTTAATTCCTTGGTTGTCGGACTTCCTCTCAGTATGATTTTCTGTCAGATCTGGCTGTGTTTGGATGTGTAGATTTCTGTTTTTTTCCCTTGTTTGGTTATGCGAGGCGGTACGGTGCATTCACCTATGCCGCCATCTTAGGAAGTCAATCTGCTTGTTTGTTTTTTGATTCCGCATGTAAGTGAAATCCTACGGCATTTGTCTTTCTCTGTATTATTTATTTCACTCAGCACAATACCCTCTAAGTCCATCCATATTGTTGCAGATGGCAAAATCTCATTATTTTGTATGGATGAGTCACATTTCACTGTATATGTACACCACTTCTTTATTTATCTATAGATGGGCACTTAGATTGCTTCTGTATCTTGGCTATTATAAATTTACTGCAATGAACATATGGATACATATGTCTTTTTGATTTAGTGGTTTGGGTTTCTTTAGATAAATACTCAGAAGTGGAATTGCTACATCCTTTTATGTCTCTTGTTATATAGCCTTTGTTTTAAAGACTATTATTGTCGGATACTTTTTGTTTGTTTCCATTTTCATGAAATATCATTTTCCATCCCTTTACTTTTAGACTCTATGTGTCTTTCCATCTGAAGTGAGTCTCATATAGACAGCCTATGTAAAGGTTTTATTTTGTTATCCATTCAGCCACCGTATGTCCTTTAACTGAGCATTTAATCTATTTACATTTAAAGTAATTGTTGATAGACATGTATTATTCATATTTTAATTGTTTTCTTCCTGTTAAAGAAAACCTTTTAACATTTCACGTAATACTGGTTTTGAGGTGATGAACACCTTTATCTTTTTGTTGTCTGAGAAGCTTTTTATCTGTCCTTTGATTCTAAATAACAGTTTTGCTAGATAGAATAATCTTGGTTGTAGATTCTTGCTTATCATAACTTGGAATGTTTTCTGCCAATCCCTCTGACCAACAAAGATTTTGTTGAGAAATCAGTTGACAGTCTTATGAGATCCCCCTTGTAATTAACTACTGTTTTTTCAATGTTGTTGTTGATACTGCTCTTAAGATTCCCTCTTTGCCTTTAATCGTTGCCATTTTAATTATGATATATCTTAGAGTAGGCCTCTTTGGGTTCATCTTGTTTGGGACTGTCTGTGCTTCTGGACTTGTATGCTTATTTCCTTCTATAGGTTAGGGAAGTTTTCCATCATTAATTTTTCAAGTGGATTTCCAGTTCCTTGCTACCTCTCTTCTCCTTCTGGTACAGCCGTGAGGCAAAGGTAAACTTGAAATGATTCCAGAGGCTCCTTCAACTATTCTCACTTTGTGGATTTTTTAAAAAATTATTTTATTGTTGTAAAATTAGAGTTGTCTGCATTTTCCTCCCACCGCTACCCGCCACCCCAGCCAAACCCACCTCTCTCCCTTGCTTCCATGCCCCTTGATTTTGTCTATGTGTCCTTTATAGTTGTTCCCGAAAACCTTTACCCCATTATCCCCTCCCACCTCCCCTCTGGCTACTGTCAGATTGTTCTTAATTTCAATGTCTCTGGTTATATTTTACTTGCTTTTTGGTTTTGTTGATTAAGTTCCACTTAAAGGGGAGATCATTTGGAACTTGTCCCTAACCGCGAGGCGTATTTCACTTAGAATAAAGCTCTCCAGTTCCATCCATGCTGTTGCAAAGAGTAGGAGCTCCTTCTTTTTTTCTTCTGCATAGTATTCCATTGTGAAACAGTACCATTGTATTTCAATCCACTCATTTACAGATGGGCATTTAGGTTGCTTCCAGCTCTTGGCTATAGTAAATTGTGCTGCTATGAACATTGGGGTGCATACGTTCTTTTGGATTGATGTTTCAGGGTCCTTAGGATATAATACCATTAGTGGAATTGCTGAGTCAAAAGGCAATGCCATTTTTAATTTTCTGAGGAAATTCCATACTGTTTTCCGCAGTAGCTGCACAAGTCAGCATTCCCACAAACAGTGCACTAGTGTTCCCTTTTCTCCACATCCTCTCCAACACTTGTTGCTTGTTGATTTGTTTATGATGGCCATTCTCACTGGGATAAAGTGGTATCTCATTGTGGTTTTAATTTGAATCTCACTGATGGCTAGTGATGCTAAGCATCTTTTCATATGTCTCTGGACCCTCTGTATGTCCTCCTTGGAGAGGTGTCTGTTCAAGTTTTATGTGCATTTATAATTGGATATTTTGTCTTCCTGGAGTGGAGTTCTGTGAATAATTCATATATTTTGGAGATCAAACCCTTGTCTGAGTTATCATTGGCAAATATGTTTTCCCATACAGTTGGTTCTCTTTTGATTGTAATGCTGTTTTCTTTAGCCATGCAGAGGCATGTTTTAAAAGATTTTATTTACTTATTTTAGAGGGAGACAGAGAGGGAGAAAAACAGCAATATATGGTTGCCTCTCACATGGCCCTCACTGGGGACCCGGCCCACAACCCAGGCATGTGCCCTGATGGGAAATCAAACCAGGACTCTCTGGTTCCCAGCCCGCACTCAATCCACTGAGCTACACCAGCCAGGGGCATGAAGAGGCATTTTAATTTGACGAAGTCTCATTTGTTTATTCTTTCCTTTATGTCCCTTGTTCTCGGGGACATATCATTGAAGATGTTGCTGTGTGGAATGTCTGAGATTTTCCTACAAATGTTTTCCTGTAGGACTTTTAGAGGGTCATGCCTTATATTTGTCTTTTATTCACCTTGAATTGATTTTTGTGTATGGTGTAAGTTGGTGATCAAGTTTCATTTTTTTGCATGTAGCTGTCCAGGTCTCTCAACACCATTTGTTGAAGAAGCTTTATTTACTCCATTTTATGCTGCTGCCCCCTTTGTCAAATATTAATTGATCATAGAGACTTGGGTTTATTTCTGGGCTCTCTCCTCTGTTCCATTGGTCTATGTGTCTGTTCTTCTGCCAGTACTAGGCTGTTTTGATTACAGTGGCCTTGTAATACAGTTTGATATCAGGTATTGTGATCACTCCTACTTTGTCCTTCTTTCTCAAAATTGCTGAGGCTATTCAAGGTCATTCATGGTTCCACATAAATTTCTGAAATGTTTGCTCTATATCTGTGAAATATGTCATTGGTACTTTAATAGGGATTGCAATGAACCTATAAATTGTTTTGGCTATTATGGACATTTTGATGATATTGATTCTTACAATCCATGATCATGGTACAGGCTTCTATTTGTTTGTGTTTTCCTTAATTTCTTTCTTCAGTGTTTTGTAGTTTTCTGAGTACAGATCTTTTACACCTTGGTTAGATTTATTCCTAGGTACTTTATTTTTCTTGTTGCTATATCAAATGGGAAATTTTTCCTGATTTCTCTTTCTCACATTTCGTTGTTGGTGTAAAAAACTGCCTTTGATTTCTGAATATTGACTTTGTATCGCACTGTTTTTGCCAAATTCACTTATTAGGTCAAGTAGTTTTTTGGTGGTCTATAGGATTTTCTGTGTATACTATCATGTCATCTGCAAACAATGACAGTTTTACTCCCTCCTTTCAAATTTGGATGCCTTTTATTTCCTCTTCTTGTCTGACTGCTGTGGCTAGGACTTCCAATACCATGTTGAATAGGAGTGGTGAAAGCAGGCATCCTAGTCTTGTTCCTGATCTTAGTGGGGAAGATCTAAGTTTTTGCCCATTGAGTATGATGTCAACTATAGGTCTTTCATATATGGCCTTTATTATGTTGAGGAATGCTCTATTCCCACTTTGCAAAGTGCTTTTATCATAAATGGGTGCTGTACCTTATCAAATGCTTTTCCCGCATCCATTGCTATGATCATGTGATTTTTGTCTTTAATTTTGTTTATGTGATGTATTATGTTTATTGATTTGTGAATATTGTACCATCCTTGCATCCCTGGGATGAATCCCACTTGATCATCATGGTGTATGATCTTTTTAACATATTGCTGGATGCAGTTTGCCAATATTTTGTTGTGGATTTTAGCGTCTATGTTCATAAGCAATATCAGCCTGAAGTTTTCTTTGTTTGTTACATCTTTATATGGTTTGTGATTAGGAAGATGTTGGCTTCAAAAAAAGAGTTTGGGAGTCTTCCATCTTCTTGAATTTTTTGGAATAATCTATAAAGGAGAGGAGTTAGCTCTTCCTTAAATGCTTTGTAAAATTCTCCTGTGAAACCATCTGGTCCTAGGCTTTTGTATGTTAGAAATTGTTAGATTACTGCTTCAATTTCATCAGCTGTTATTCGTCTGTTCAGGGCTTCTGCTTCTTCTTCATTCAGTTTTGAAAGATTTTATGTTTCTAGAAATTTGTGAATTTCACCTAGGTTTTCAAATTTCTTGGCATATAGTTCTTCATAGTAATTTCTTACAATCCTTTGTATTTCTGTGGCATCAGTTGTAATCTCTCCTCTTTCATTTCTGATTGTGTTTATTTGGGTGTGCTCTCTTTCCTTGATGAGTCTGCTTAAAAGCTTGTCAGTTTTGTTTATTTTTTCAAAGAACCAGATCCTGGATTTATTGATACTTAGAATTGTGCTTTTAGTCTCCATGTCATTTAATTCTGCTCTGATCTTGGATATTTCCTTCCTTCTACTTGCTCTGGGCTATCTTTATTGTTGTTCTTCGAGTTCTTATAGGCATAGGGTTAGGTTGTTTATTTGAAATGTTCTATCTTTTTAGGTAGGCCTGTATCGCTATGAACTTCACTCTCAGGAGTGCCTTTGCTGTGTTTCATAAGTTTTGGATTGTTGTGTGTTCATTTTAAATTGTTTCCAGAAAATTTTTGATTTCTTCCCTAATCTCATTCTTGACCCATTCATTGTTTAATAGCATGCTATTCAACTCCATGAGTTTGAGTGTTTTGGGGATTTTTCCTTGAGATTGGTTTCTAGTTTCAGTCCCTTGTGGTCAGAGAAAATGCTTGATATGATTTCAATTTTCTTGAATTTATTGAGGCTTATTTTGTGTCCCAGCATGTGGTCTGTCTTTGAAAATGTTCTATGTGCATTTGAAAAGAATGTGTATTTAGCTTCTTGGGTGTGAAAGGCTCTTTATATATATCAGTGAAGTCCATTTGATCTAGAGCATTGTTCAATGCCATGATATCTGTTGATATTTTGTTTGGAAGAGCTATCCATTTTTGACAGTGGGGTATTAAAATCCCCAGTATATGCCCGGCTGGTGTAGCTCAGTGGATTGAGCGTGGGCTGGGAACCAGGCAGTCCCGGTTCGATTCCCAGTTGGGGCACATGCCTAGGTTGCAGGTCAGGTCCCCAGTGAGGGCCATGTGAGAGGCAACCATACATTGCTCTTTCTCCCTTCCTTCTCCTCTCTCTAAAAATAAGTAAATAAAATCTTAAAAAAAAATCCCCAGTATAATTGTGTTGCAGTCAATATCTTTCTTAAAGTACTTCAATATGTTCTTTATGTATTTGGGCGCTCCTATGTTGGGCGCATATATATTTGCAATGTTTTTGTCTTCTTGATGGATTCTTCCCTTGAGTATTATGAAGTGACCTTCTGGGGCTCTTTTTATGGCTCGTATTTTGAAGTCTATTTTGTCTGAGTATTTCCACCCTAGTTTTTTTTCCCTGTCCATTTCCTTGGAATATTTGTTTCCAGCCCTTCACTTTCAGTCTGTGTAGATCTTTTGTTCTGAGGTTGGTCTCTTGTATGCAGCATATGTATGGGTCATGATTTCTTATCCATTCAGCTATTCTATGTCTTTTGATTGGAGCATTTAATCCATTTACATTTAAGGTTATTATTGATACATACTTATTCATTGTCATTTTTTCGCACCTGTGTTCATTTCTCTCTCTCTCTCACTCTTTTTCTTTCTTTTCTTTTTTTCTTCTTTCTTTCTTTCTTTTTTTTTTCTTTTTCCATTTCTTAAAGCACACCCTTTAGCATATCTTACAAAGCTGGTTTGGAGGAGGTATATTCTTTGAGGATTCTTTTGTCTTGGAAGCTTGTTATTTGGCCTTCCATTTTAATTGAAAGCCTTACTGGATAGAGTAGTCTTGGTTGCAGGCCTTTGGTGTCCATTACCTGGAATATTCATTTCCAATCTCTTTTGGCTTGGATCATTTCCATTGAGAAGTCAGCTGGTACTCTTATAAGGGCTCCCTTGTATGTTACATCCTGTTTCTTTCTGGCTACCTATAAGATTATCTCTTTTTCTTGGAATTTTGCCATTTTAATTATGCTGTGTCTTGCAGTGGGCCTCTTTGGGGTCTTGTTGATTGGGAGTCTCTGTGTTTCCTGGATTTATGTGACTTTTTCTCTCATCAAATTACAGAGGTTTTTCATCAATACTTTTTTTTTAAAGATTTTATTTATTTTTAGAGAGAGGAGAAGGAAGAGAGATGGAGAGGGAGAAACAGCAATGTATGGTTGCCTCTCACATTGCCCCCACCAGGGACTTGGCCCGCAACCCAGGCATGTGCCCTTGACTGGGAATCGAACCGGAACTGTCTGGTTCCCAGCCCGCGCTCAATCCACCGAGCTACACCAGCCAGGGGTCATCAATACTTTTTCAAACTGTTTTTCTATCCCTTGCTCTTCTTCTTCTCCTTTTGGTATCCCTATTATACAGATATTATTACGTTCATGTTGTCCTGCATTTTCCATAATGCCTCTTCATTCTTTCTGATCCTCTTTTCCTTTTTCTTGCTCTTTGTTGGGGTTTTTTTTCTACCATGTACTCCAGCTCGCTGATACGATCCTCTGCTTCATCTAGCCTGCTTTGGATGTCTTCTTATATGTTCTTCAATTCAGAAATTGTATTCTTCATATTCTCTAGCCCTTGTTGATAGTTTCTATCTCCTTTTTCATGTTGATATAGTTTTCTCCCTTCCTGTGGTTTTGCAGGGATGCAGGGTCTAAGCCACACTCTGCACAATTGCCCAGCCTCCAACTGAGTTTCCCAGTTTGTTGCCGGTCCCCAGTGGCCTTTTGCACGGGGCCTATGCCTTCAGTCCACCAGTTGTGCTGTCCTTGAGGTGCACCAATTAGGGGTCACTCAGTTACCATCTTCTTTCTCTTTGCTGTCCTAGATGCTAGGGACTCTTAGAGTATCTTCAGGGTAGTTCACCTCCCCTACTGAGTTAAGTCTTTCTGAGGATTGCTGACTCCATTAGCCCTGCTGCTCTCCTCTGTGGCGGGGGTATCTCCGCCTTCTTCTTAGCTCCAGTTGCTCCATTGGGCCACAATGCTGTTGTGGCTTTTGGGGCTGACGAGGGCACAGGCTTCCTCTGCTGCTTTGCTGGGGCAGTGGGGTAGGGTGCATGGTGCCTCTGGGTGGCAGGGTCAGGCATGCACCGTCCCCGATGTGAGCGCTCCTCCTCCACTGCTATGGCGGGATTGCAGCCACAGGGCCGTGGGGTCGGGGGTGCTCCATCCCTGGGCCTGCAGCCGTGAGTGCTGGGCCTCTGCTGCTACAGCGGGAGCACAGTAGCAGGGTGGCGGTGTCAGGCGCAGGTTGGCCTCCACCACTGCAGCGGCAGCTGCGGTGAGGTGGAGGGTGGCTGGGTTGGTGGCGCACCACTGTGGTTGCAGGCGCAGTTAGGCTCCCTCTGCCACTGGGGCTTGGGGTAGGGTAGGGGCGCAGCTGCGGTCCTAGTAGCAGAAGCAGGCCCATGCCAAGGCTACATGGATGCAGTGGGGGAAGGGGATGGAGGCGGGGATGGCTGCTGCATGAGAATTCCCTAAAAGAGTGCCTCTTTTTTTTCTTTTTGAAAAAAAAATTCCTCCTGTTCAAGTCTGCTGCTCCAAACAAGCGCATGGCATCTCACAGCCCAAGTCTCCAACCAGATTGAGGACTATCCAGGCCAGGGTCCCTCACAGCCCAACTATTCCCAGCCCTCCACAGTCTCAGCAGGTGCACACTGCCGCTGTGTTTGCCACTTCATCCTTATCCCCCCCAGCGATTTCAAGCATCCAGGTCCCTCCTGGTGGTGCTCAAACCTCCCTGTTTGACAGGGGAGGGAGCTGTTGACCTGGCTCTCTCCCAAGAATCCTGCGGCAGACCTGGCCAGTGCTGGGCCTGGGGCTGCAGCCACCCTGGTTCCTGTACTGGTCCCAGGGACCTTATTGTACCAAAGCAATCTCCTTACCGTCTGATTTTTCAATGTCCTCTACAGGTTTGGCCTCCAACCTCCTTATACACTGGGATACCATTGGCTGTTCACTCTGTTCCTCAGAAGATAGGCTAGGTGTTCCACCTATGCACAGAGGGTAGTGGACTCCCCTCCCACCTATCTCGCTGCCGTGTTTGGATCCCCTTTTTTTTCTTTTTGCTGTACTTATTGGGTATTTCTTGCTTACTTATTTTCCAAATCACTGATTTGATCATCTGCCTCATTTACTCTACTATTGATTCCATATAATGTATTCTTCATTTCAGTTATTATATTTTTCATTTCTGACTGGTTCATTTTTATGTTGTTGTGTTTTTTGTTTGTTATTTTTTTTTTTACAGATCCTGCCTCAGGTTTATTTATTCAAACAGCACCAGAGCACACCAGCTTCATGCAAACAGCAGCCCAGGGGTCACAACAGTCCTTTCGTCCTCACATCAGTTAACAGAGGCCTCTGCTACTGAGCCTTCATGGGGCCATTTGCACCTTTCAGAGCCAGAGCCAGAGCCAGAGCCTGAGCTGGAGCTTGAGCCACAACCACAGCTTGGTTTGAGCCTTGACCTTAGACTTTGGTCGGCAGGGCACGAGACCTTTGGCAATGTGGGTATCAGCATGTTTCCCAAGCTTGGGGTGAGTGATGAAGGCAAACAAATGAGCTTGCAACTGCCACCCTTTGGGATCTTGAGCTTGACCTCCTTGGGCTTTATGAGGTCCCTGATAGCCTTGGCACATTTGCTCATGGCCTTGGTGTTGTTGGTCTGCATCTTCTTCAGGCCCTTTTTGTTGTGTTTCTTGGCAAAGTGCATGCTCCTCAGGAACTTGGAGTCTACTCCCTTAAGAGATTTGTATCTTTGTGATCAGGGATTCTTTATGCCATTTTGGTACCATCTTCAGGATTCGTTGTGCAAGATGTGGTTTTTGAACGTGGCCATAGTGAAGCCTGTGGCTCTAGAAGCACCTGGGACTGGAAGAGAAAGAGCCTTTTTTATATTTTCTATCTCCATTTTTGTTTCCTATCTCTTTGTTGAAGTCCTCACTAAGTTCATCTACTCTTCCCCTAAGGTCATTGATCATCCTTATAATCAGTGTTTTGAATTCTGCATCTGTTAAACTGCTTGTCCCCATTTTGTTTAGTTCTTTTTCTGGGGTTTGTTCTATTCTTTCATTTGAGACATGTTTTTCTGTCTTCTCATATTGGCTGACTCCCTATGTTTCTATTTATTAGGTAGAACTGCTATGTCTCCCAATCTTGGTAGAGTGGTCTTAGGTAGTAGGTGTCCTATAGGACCCAGTGGCATAGTTTACCTGGTCATCCAAACTGGGTGCTCCAGGTGTACTCCACTACGTGGTCTGTGTACACCCTCCTATTGTAGTTAAGTCTTTAATATATTTTATTGATTATGCAATTATAGTTCTCCCATTTCCCCCCTTTATTACCCTCCACCCCACACCCTCCATTCCCTGCCCTTTAGTTTTTGTCCATGGATCATACACATAAGTTCTTTGGCTTCTACATTTCCTATACTATTCTTGACCTCCCCCTGTCTGTTTTCTACCTACCGCTTATGCTACTTATTCTCTATGCTTTTTTCCTCCTCTCACCTCCTCCCACTTCTCTGTTGATATCCCTCCATCTCTTATATAGATCCCTCTGACATTTCATATAATAAAGGCTGAGTGATGATGAACTCCTTGAACTTGACCTTATCTTAGAAGCACTGTATCTGCCCTTCCATTCTAAATGAAAGTTTGGCTGGATAGAGTATTCTTGGATGTAGGTCCTTGCCTTTCATGACTTGGTATACTTCTTTCCAGCCCCTTCTTACCTGAAAGGTCTCTTTTGAGAAATCAGCTGACAGTCTTATGGGAATTCCTTTGTAGGTAACTAACTCCTTTTCTTTTGCTCCTTCTAAGATTCTCTCCTTATTTTTAATCTTGGGTAATGTCATTATGATGTGTCTTGGTGTGTTCCTCTTTGGGTCCAACTTCTTTGGGACTTTCTGAGCTTCCTGGACTTTCTGGAAGTCTATTTCCTTCACCAGCTTGGGGAAGTTCTCCTTCATTATTTGTTCAAATAAGTTTTCAATTCCTTGGTCTTCCTCTTCTCCTTCTGGCACCCCTATGACTCGCATGTTGGGATGTTTAAAGATGTCCTGGAGGTTCCTAAACCTCTTGTCATGTTTTTGAATTCTTGTTTCTTCATTCTTTTCTGGTTGGATGTTTTTTTCTTCCTTCTGGTCCACTCCGTTGATTAGAGTCCCAGTTTCCTTCTCATCCCTATTGGTTCCCTGCATATTTCCCCTCATTTCCTTTAGCGTATCTTTCATTTGTACAACTAATTGTGACCCACTTTCATCCAATTCTGTGAGCATCCTGATTACCAGTGTTTCTAACTGTGCATCTGATAAGTTGGCTATCTCTTCGTCACTTAGTTGTATTTTTTCTGGAGCTTTGATCTGTTCTTTCATTTGGGCCTTTTTTTTTCTTTCTCAGTGGGCCTGTTACTTTAAGGGGCAGAGCCTTAGGTGTTCACCAGGGTGGGGTAACACACACAAGGGTGTGTTGTGATGCTGCCTGTAGGGGCGGGTCCTGAGAGAACAATGGTGCTTTCTCCACTCTCTGCATTTCCCCCGCTACCCACAAGCAAGTTGGGCCCTTCTGTGCTGGCTCTGGGGTGGGTGGCCAGGCTTGTGTAGTTCCAAGTCCCTGTGTGTCTCCCCAATGAACTCTCCTGTGAGGCTGGGAGTTCCTCCTGCTGCTGCCTCAACCCCCACAGGTGTTTTCAATCGGTGGTTTGAGGCTTTTTTCCCCCTACAATGGTGGGTTGCACAGTCTGCTCCACTCCCCAGCTTTTTCTTCCGGTTTATCTGCGCATGAATGAGGGACCGCCCGGTCCACAAGTCTCAGCCCTGCTGGGTCCGGGTCGGCCAGCCACAAGTTTTGCTGAGTGTGCTGGCTGCATTCTGGCCAGGTGCACTTGCTGCGTATCTCTCCAGGCAGCTGGAGCGTTGCCAGTACCACTCCACAAAACGCTGTCTCCCCGCATGCTCTCCGCCAGGCTCCGCCCCACTTATCAGTCTGGACGAATATGTCTTCTTTAACTCCTAGGTTGTTGGACTTCCACTCAGTTCAATTTTCTGTCAGATCTGGATGTTTTTTGTGTTTTAAGTTGTTTTTCCTCTTTTGGTTGTGTGAGGAGGCACAGTGTGTCTACCTATGCCTCCATCTTGGCCAGAAGTTCTATTGTAGTTAAGTCGTGATTTGTCATATCAATGGGAGATTTATTTCAGGCATTTTGGATGTGAGGATTGGCCACAACCAATGTGGAGGATATGCTTGTAGGGGTTGACCCCATGGAGCAGGAGGTCAGCCTCTCCACAGAAGGATTCACTTTAACGGTGCTCTAGTGCCTACTGAATCCAACCCTTGAGTGTGTTACTTGTGGAGTTGCTGCTGGGTGGTGCTCTGGCATGGTCTGAAGCTGTCCTCAGTGTGTGCTATATCTGGGGCCTCCTGAAAAGTGCAGACCAAGGTTAACTGCTGCCTGTGTCCTGGCCAGAGCCAACTGGAATGAGATATAAAATGATCTGCAGATGACTGCTACTTGTGCTGTACTTGGAGGGGCCCAGGAGAAGTCAAGCTTCAAACCAAGGCTGGCTGCTGCTAGTGCCAGGCCTGGGACCATTTATCAAGTAGCATGGGATAAACTGAGGTCTGATATTGCTTGTTTGATAGATTTTACGAAAGTCTTCAGCATGAGCCAAGATAGGCCATTTGTATGGCAAAGCCACAGCAAATGTCTTGGGTGGGCCCCAAATTTAGGTGGGGCAGTGTCTCAGGGAATCATCAGGTCTGGGTGAATCCTGTTAACCAGGTAGATGGAGACTGTGATAGGGCACCCACCTGCTGGCTCTGTTGGGAGAGGGATCAGCAAAGAACAATGGCTTCCGCCAGCATTTCTGTCTGGAAAAAAGCTTCCCCTCCAGCCCTTGCCCTGATACCAGACAATTCAATTCTTCCTCATCTTCCTCTGGTACCTTTCAAGCTGCAGCCCCAGCACTGTAGCTCAGAGTGAGTGAGTCTGAGTAAGTCTGAGGATGGGACTTTTAAGAGGAACACTTGGGACTCCAAAAGCCCTTTGTCTCACTCAGTCCCAGTCCCCACTGGTTTTCACAGCCAGAAGTTATGGGGACTTCTCTTCCTGGCACTGGAACTATGGGCCGGGGGTTCTGGTGTAGGGCTGAGAACCCTCACTCCTCATGGATGACTTCCAAGGCTGAGATATCCCTCTCAATTTTTAACCACTGCACGTAGGTTTGGGACCAGCCTGTTTGGGGTCTCAGCCTCTCTCACCAGTTTTGATGTGGCTCCTTCTCTATATCCTTAGTTGTAGGACTTCTGTTCGGCCATATTAGGCAGTTTTCTTTCCAGATCAGGCAGTTCTGAATGATGGTTATGGTGTAGTTTAGTTGTAGTTTTTTTGGGACTGTGATAGGACGTGAGTACCATGTTTACGTACTCTGCCATCCTGAAAGGAAGCCCTGTAATTATCTTTTATGTTATGCTAATTTTTCTGTCTCCCAGCATCTTTTTCTTTTGCATCTCGAGCATCAAATATACTGTCTGGCTCATAGTTTATGTTTAATAAATATTAGTTGAATGAATGAATCTCCATTCCCCTAAAAGAAAAATATTACTCAAGCCAAGACTGTGAATGATAACCTTAGTTTCTCTCCACTCCTTTTCCCCACTTGTAATAATCACCAAGTCTCACTCATTTTATCTCCTAAATATCATAGCAATACCACCCTTCTTCATTCTCACTGCTCTTGCATTGGCTCATTATTTAAAAAACCTGGCCTCCCTGCCTTTCATCTTGCCCGCTTTAATCTACCTTTGAAAGGGAGTGAAAGAAACCATTACTGTCATGTAGAATGAGCACAAGAATAGGTTAAGTTGGGGTAACTTACAAGCCCAAGTGTTAGTAAGAGGTACATGGTCTCGTGTTCTATCATTATCTCACAGTGAGACCTGCCTTCCCATTGGGGTCAGGAATTAGATTTTTCAACAGGGTTTCTGGAGTTGGTAGTTATGGCAAAGAAGACATTGTAAGATGAGAAGGGCCCTGAGTATGAGTCCAAAGTTCATCATGAAAGCTGGAGAGTTATCTGAAACCTCTACTCCAGTGGTGTCAAACTCATCTTCACCAGAGGCCACATTAGCCTTGAGGTTGCCTTCAAAGGGCCAAATGTAATTTTAGGACTGTATAAATGTAACTACTCCTTAACTACTCCTGGTTAAGCAAGAGTTCAGTGCTGCTGCTGGGTAGAAACCAGGTGCAGGACCAGATAAAACAAGGTGGAGGGCTGGATTTGGCCCATGGGCCTTGGGTTTGCCACCTGTGCTCTAGTCATTGGCTCCAGACCAAGCCATGAGAAAAATATCCCAGGGCTTAGATGGGGGTGGTTTAGACCCATATGGGTAGTTTCTGTAGTTGCTCTTGGATAGCTCCATTTGCAGTGAGGTATTTAGCCAGAAGTAGCAAGAGCTGTTGGCCACAGTGCACATTGCCTAGTCAGAAAATAACCCAAAGCTATGCAGATATCCAACACAGAGGTAAAAGTCAGTATCTTTGGTAGTAAAACTCCTGGCTATCTCCCAAGCGAGCCTTATAATCACCTCTTGATGGGGGGAAACTCATGTAAAATAGTGACAAATTGTTTCCCTAATGCCCCCAGGGAGATCCTGCTGGTGGCACTGGCACCAGAGGCTGGGGATATATGGCTTATGGTCACTGGATCTTTGATTACCAAAGAGTTGAATGACTACTCTCAGGAAGTGGTAACCCTTTGTCCAAGGGAGAGGCAGGGGAATCAAAGGAGGCTGTCTTACCACATAGAAAAACTAGTCCTGGAAGTGGATGGGAAGCACACAAATGCTGCTTTGAGTTGGATCCAAGTTGACCTTCTGCATACTGTTAGCCTAGACATCGCAAAGGATGGACAGTAGAGAAGGTCAAGGCAAACAATGGCAGAGGCCACTGCCTGGTAGAAGCAATACCTAAGGCACTGTTTGATAGTCGGATGCTGATATGATTCCTCATAGCCATATTAAGTTGAGGGTGACATGTCTAGCTTTGTGATAGTTGTCACTACCATTGCCACTGTGGCAATGATGCATATAGTCTGTCCATATCTGGACTAAGAAAACAGAGAGGTCATTAGCTTCTTTATCCTTTACTTACTTCCTAGGGTTGGATCTGTCCATGCCCAGCCAGTTTGGGTCCATGAGCTCCCCTTGGGAATTAATCAGGCCTTATTTTGTAGCCTAGAATAAAAAGCTCCACAGAGACACAAGGATAACAATTCATTTACCATAAGCATTCTCTTGATATTGAGGAAGATGATCATAAGAACCACAGCAATATCCCCAAATTGCAGAAGTATGTGGCAAACACAGTATCACAGCTGTCTTCCCAGTGGGAAAGGACACCAAATGCCATTTCAAATTTGTTGTTCATTCACATTTCTGTTACCCATGCAGTAAAAACTTCCCAGAAACTCACAATGGTCAGTTAAAGTCCAAAAAAGGAATGGGGTTATAATTATGTAGTGTGCCACCCACACAAGTGTGCCACCCCAACCTGTTGCGGAGAGTATAATTGTCTGACAGTCCCAGTTGCTGCTCTTCTGGATCTATTACTCTGTTTGTGCAAAAGTTGTATTTCCTACAGACTACTTCCAACCAATAACTGAGCACAGCAGGGGTACTAATGCAGATCCACTGTTGTGAGTAAAAGAACTCCCTTAACATGTGACTTTGGCTGAAGAACTCCCCATCAGCCTACTTGAAACTTGCTTGGAATTGCACTGTAGTCTAAAATCCTTCCTACACAACCCCTCTTCCTTCCTTTTCCTTCATAAATGTCCAATCTACATCATAGTCTGAAAGTCTCTCCTCACTTTTTCTGGCATGGGGAAAAGGTAGTCCATCAAAGCCTTAAATCTATGTGCACTATCTGGGGAGGTGGACAGCAACCCCATGCCTACAAATCTCATCTCCAAACTATGTAGGGGCAGGGGACCTGTGAAGTATATGTGCCAGTATAAGCCAGTCATGTCTTCTATGATAAGACCAAGTTCACCATAAATTACATGCTTGTGAAACTGCCAAAGGGCGCAGGCTCTGGGGTGGGGGTGATGGTAGCTTCTTTGTATGTCAAATGACAGCCCTTCATGGTGGTTTTGTTACTGTAATTGGTGTGGACATGGATCTAATAGGTCACCATATGTATGATGGCTAACAGGATCTTTTGACTTTCTCATTGCAGATGCCTTGCTTTTCTCAGGATGTGGTCCTTCCTAGGACATAAATACATATATGACTTATTAATTGAGCTTGTTGGTGATTTATACAGTTTCCATAGGATATGACTTTAATAGCCTCATCCTAGATGGCTTAATTACCTGACTAAAGAGTGAGGCCATTAGAAGCAACCCATGAGTCAATGTAAAGGTATATTCATTCATTGAGGAGCAGAATGCTTTATTATCAAAAGAACCACTTGGAAGTTCCACCCATTGTGCAGAGCAGCCAGTGCCACAGGTTGTACAATTATTATAACAGCTGGCTTAGTATTCCACTGAACTTGCTCATCCATCAGTGAAACAGGCTTCCTTGTATTGTACCTAGTCTCAAAATTGCCCCATCGAGCCAGTAGTTCAGGCAAAGCAGGCAATGGGGCCATCTCAGTACCTATGGGGTGGGCAGCTACCTATTTTTGAAGTTAGCCAGAACTCCAAATGAATATAAGATTTTCATTTCAGTTTTTTGGCTTCTTGCTCTTTGTCAATTATTAGGCTATTGACTCTCAGTTACACGTCATCTTTCTTTCAATACTCTGCCTGTGAGGCTAGGCTGGGACTCTGCACACTACATTTCTCCTTTGTCAGTGCTGCCTCTTAGGTTCTGCTGTTAAGAAGCTTGCACGGGTGTCCAACCTTTTGGCATCTCTGGGCCACACTGGAAGAAGGCTTGTTTTGGGCCACACATTAAATACACAAACACTAACGAAAACTGATGAGAAAAAAAAAGGTTTTAAGTAAATTTACAATTGTGTGTTGGGCCGCTTTCATAGCCACCCTGGGCCACATGTGGCCCATAGGCCACAGGTTGGACACCCCTGCAGGGAGACTGGAAGACCATGGGTCTTCACTCTGGCAGGAATGGTTCAGTAACAGTAGCTGAATACAATTTCCAGATCCCCAACCCCCTACACTTTTCTCAGAACAAGTATCACAACTCCTCAGAAAAATCAGTTATCGGTCAGTTGCTGGCACCCCTTCCTTAGTGGTCTGCCTGTGAGTTACCAAGTTACCAGTACTGACTAAAGATGCCCCTTTCCTAGGGGTCTGGGTTTTAATTCTGAGGTCCACTCTTTCAAGCTTTTAGGTTCTCATCATCCCAAAATAATCCCCTCATTCACCCAGGCCACAGGATGGTAAATGTGTCCTGCAGACCCCACTGTTACTTCAATGTTTCTGTTTTGCATTTTCAATCCTTCAATATCAGTTTAACCAATCTCTGCATAAATTCTCAGTCAAAATCACTAGTGTGATTTCTGTGTTTCTGACTGGACCATCAGTGATATACACATCTGATGGAATTTGGTTTAGGGACAACTCATTACAAGATGGAATTTAGATTTCAGTTACACCTTTTCCTTCAGTGAGACAATCTGTCCCAACCAGGGCCAATAATTGTCATGCAAAAGGCATGTATCATTCAGAAGTGGAAAGATGACCCACACCCAATATTGGAAGATTCTTATTGCCAGAGATACTATATGTAGAACTGGGATCAGAATTAGTTGGAGAGTGGGGGACAGGTATTATTTTATTGCTGCCTGTATTGCTTCTGTGGCTTCTTACTGAAGGGCTCCCCAATCAAATTTGGCTACCAGTTTGGTGACTTAGTACAGACTCTTTTGCTTAGTTAATGTCTGCAAGACCAGCCGTCTTTCCTTATTAGGCTTTGGAGTATCTCTTTGGGCTGCTGCTCATATAGCCCCAGATATGCACTCAAGTGGCTTGGCCCTGGTGTCTATCCTCATTCACCGTTCAGCTACATATGGATAGCTGTGCTTAGAGAGCATGAATTATGGTGAGAATGCTTTCTTCTGGGAGGACTGCTATAAAAATATCAATATAATAGAATGGCTTCCCAACTCATTACTGATATATTACAGTTATTAAATATTGCTGGGAAAGTCCAAAATGCCTGAGGCAGGACAGTCAAGGTGACCTTCATGCTCTGTCAGGTGAAAATAAACTACCATTTTTTTCCCCTAGAGAAACCTAGAGAGGAAAACAAGAGTAATATAATGTGAGCCACACATAGAATTTTAAATTTCCTAGTAGTCACTATTAAAAAAAAATGTAAGAGGTAGGTATAACTAATCTTACTGAAATGAATAGTTATTTAACCCAAAAGTTCAAAAATATTAACATTTTGGCATCTAAATATAAAAATAAGTAAATTTTCATACTTTGTTTCAAACTCTTCAAAATAGGTTGTGTATTTTACTTACAGCATATTTCAATTCAGACCAGCCATGTTTCAAGTGCTCAATAGTCACATGTGGCTAGTAGCTGAATAACTGGACAGTAGAGGTTTAGGGCCACCAAGTACAAGTAATGGCTGCAGTTTAGTCACTTGTTGATATATCAGGTGCTTTTAGTTCCATGGTGACCACTATTAAAAACACAATAATCTGTAATCAGGGGTCAAAGACACTGGATTTACTCACTGACTAAACCTACCTGCTCCTGGTGGTAGAATAAGCCTTGTACTAGTCTGTGATAGTTTCAAACCCACAATCCTGGAAAGCCTGGAAATATGAGGCTCTGCATTCACCAGGAAGGATGGCAATGCCTGCACACACCCAGCAGATCAGTGTAATGTGTGGGGCTGACAAAACCCCGCATGTCTGTACCAACTATGCAGTGTGACAAGGGGACCATGAGCACAGTCTCATCAAAGGGGCCAATGACATCTAAAGTAATTGTGTCAAGTCTCCTGGCTGTAAGTAAAATCATTCCCAAATCCTTCCAAGAAAATTAATTTACTGTGGACTTCACAGGTCCAAGAACAATTCTTGAGGCTCCAGTACCTGGTAGGTCCAGCTATGCTGAATCCTCCCTGCACTTATGTTCCAGGCTACATGGATTAGGGCAGAAAGTCAGCAATCCACTGGAAGTGGGCAGAGAACTTGGCCCAAAGCCAAGTTTGCTTTTGAATGAACTCTTGAAGGGTCTTCTAGCAGTCAGACTACAAAATCATACCCCCTTGGTGGTGCAGAGGCCTGTGGGGATGGGTAGTGTCCGAGTCTTGCTTTAGCAGCATGAAGATGTGGTTAACTACTTAGCTTCCTCCTCTGGACCCTTTTCCCAAGGGCACAGAAAGCTTTGGAGATTTGCTGGTCAGGCAGTGGGGAAAAATAGTAGCCTACATCTTCAAAGGGAATCTTCTTCCATCCAGGACCTCTTTGCTTTGGATCTCCATAGTTGTCTCCTTCATGCCCACTCTAAAATTAGTTGTTTTGTTTTCTGTTCTGCAATCTCCCTGGAGTGACTTAGGTTGCTTATCAGCCCACCACTCTGATTTTCCCATCTCTCTCCTTACCTAGCAATCCCTTTGCTCAAGACCCAGAGCCCATAGTGTGCTTGCTGCCTGAGGCAGACTCAGAAGGAAGTCTGGAGTTGTACCCTTTTCCTGCATTTTCATTTCTACTGATACCTGGGAAACCTTACAGGGCCTCTTCTGTCACTCCTGGGTGGAACCTACATCAGCCCAAAAGGATTATCCTCTCCCTTACTCCATGGCAGGAATGAAGTTGGGGATGTCTTCATGGCAGAGAGCATCAACTTTTCCAGTATTCTTTGAATTAAGTTCATCTGGTCATAGGTTATCCCTGATGCCTGGAATTTTCATCCAAGGATGATATAATACCAGAGTGCCTAAAAGTAGCTTTGACCACAGTAGGGATATTTCAGGTTTCATTCAGTGTCTCAGGGAAGTCTCTTCTTTGTGACTATGTGAATCCAACTTCCAAGAGCACCCAATTCAAGAACAGGACAGGCGCATTTACCCTCTCCCCAATGGTCAGACTAGCCAATCTATTCAGCAAGAGGGAATCTGGTGGTAAACCCCAAATGCTGGCCACTCAGTGTCCCTTATCTCATGGGTAGCTTCGTTATGTAAGCAGTTCAGGCCTCAATGGACTCCTGTGACCACTGCTGCGAGTCCAATTCCCTGTTAGTACATGAAAGATCCTCAGTCTGTACGTCCCTCACCTCTTACCCAAGCCAAGTATACTGGACAATAGTATACTGCACAATTCGATAGATTTCGAATCGAAGAGGTTAGCTTCTATCTACTGTTCTGATGGCACTTGGGACCAAGGGCTATTTTCTCCTACTTTCTTCTTCCCTAGGGCTCACATGTCTGGCTGACTTTTAAGGGGACATCAAGGAATCAAACTCTATCTGCCTTACATGGAGAACTTTCCAGGGCCTTTGTGGCACATAGCATGGTCATAAATAAGCACTGCAGTAACATGTTCACCAGTGGTTTCAGCTCAGTTAGGTTTTTTATCACCAGACCTAGGAGGGATGTTGTCCATCCCTGTTATAGCTTAGTTGATCCCTTTTGTAGCTTCCAAAAGGCTGGAGCTGGAATAAGTGGAGTTTCCCTGTTGGGCACCATCTGTGAAGCAGTGGGTGAAGGCAAACAGTACACCACCATGTAAAAGGAAAAGGTTTTAATAAGGGAAAAAGACAAGCAAGGCGAATCATATAGAATAGACCCATTCACTCATGCCGAGGTATGCAAAGGCTGGGACACTGCTGGCTGCACTTGAGGCTGAACTATAAAATATGAATCTATCTTTCCACAGTGCAACCCTGACATCTTTGCACCCAGATCAAATCATGACTTACATTATCATCTGTAAGGGGAGCTGTCTGGAAATAGACTGCCAGCACCTGTGACATTGTAGGAAGCTAAATTTGGACTGCAAGAAAGAGGATTTGGGCCCAGGCATTTCTGCCAGCTGGTTACCCATCAACTTGACAGAGGTCTGTTGTTGGGCAATCCTGTCTGTCCCTCTACACATCAAGTGCAAATCCAAATCCATTTCAAACCTTTCAAAGGCTTCTGAAAATTCTAAGCTCTAATGTGGCACCATAGGCCCTCCTTGACAGTATCTCTAGTTCCCCTCTTACTCACTGCTTCAAATTCTATGTCTGAGTCACAATGAACTCACAAATACACATTTTCATGTCTAGATCAATGTCCATAGCACTTTTTTTCCTGGCTAACTCTTCCAATCTGTCCTCCCTCATAGGTAAGATTTCACTTCACCTGAAAAGACCTTGAGTGACCCAACAGCACCCCTGACTTCACTGTTTCTCCTATAGGCTCGCACCTCAACCTGAGCACCTTAGCACTTACTACACCATATACTGGAATTGCCCATTGACTAATCAATCTCACTCAACACTGAGCTTTCAGAAGGCCTAAAACAGGATTCTCGTATCTCTCAAAAGCTTTTGAAATGTCTGCTATATAGTCAATGTTATTTAATGAGAAAATGAAATTAGGTGGGTGGTTCATTAACACTCTCTCTAGCTTTCTCCATATAAATATGAATACCCTTTTAATGGGTACGCAACTTTATATTTCATATACCTTAGCAGTATCTATATAACCCATGAAGAGACTGAATCCTAGAAAGGTGAAATGACTTATCCAGTTATCACAAAGCTATTCTATGCTCTGGTCAAGAGTGAAATAAAACAGGAATTCTTTCTTTCCTCTTTTAGCATTAGCCATCCAAGTTCTGTATGACACTGAATAATAGACCCTAATTCCCAGGATTCTGTACGACCATCTTCTATTAATACTTAATCTCCCTTACAATTTTCAACCAAACCCTGTAATCAACTTGCAAAGACCTTTTAAAATGCCTCTCCTGCCAATGATAAAACCTCTTAGCATAAAAAAAGGACTTTCCTGTTTCATCATGGAAAGTTCTGAGAAAGAAATGGAAAGAAAACTAAATAGCTCCAAATAAAAACTTAAAACAGCCCTAAATAAACAAAGAGGAAAAGATGCTCAAGATTTTAATGCTGGTATCCCTTAAGCCTTTTAAAAATCAAGTCTACCACCTGGTAATGACTACTTCAGAATAACTGGTTATCAGAGGGATCAGAGGGTTATGAGGAAAAATGTGCTGTTTAATGATTCATGGAGAAAACTGGCTCAATAGAGATCAAATAAGTATACTGACTCTAAAAGGATGCTAAACTCCTAGCTACCAGGAATTCTAAAATCATGATCAGATGAGAGAAATACCTCTGAGTGAGCCCAATTGAGTCTCAAGCCCACTGCTGCCAATAGGCTGTTCACATGCAGTACTGAAAACTACAGTGAAACCAAGAAAACCCAACCAAGTTACTTAAGGATTGTTTCTACTTACCACTTCTAACAGACTGTGCTCAGCTCTTTTGGCTCTGGAAGAACCCAGAACTAAGCCAAACAGGTGGCAAAGAATCAGAAAAGTACCACAATGAAAAACTAGACAAGCAGAAAAGACAAATTTCTCTGTAAAAACAAAACAAAAACCATCAATTTAGAGACTATCCTGCATCACTGGATTATTTTGGACTTAACACCTTTAAATGACCAGAACGGCCAATTCAGGCACATTCTACCTCAATTTTGTCATTAATTTTAATACTCAGATATTGATATCAAAGTTTTTTTTTTTACTTACATAGATATGTTTAATATTTTCCAAATGGCAGGGTATGTTTATGTGTATACAGACTAAGTATGTACAGTCATCCCTCGCTATATTGTGGTTCATTTATTGCGGCTTCACTGTATCACGGGTTTTTAAAAACAATATATCTAATTCTGTATCGCGGAATTTTCACTATATCGCGGGGTTAAAACCACGTAGGTTTAAAAGTGTAGAAAGTGCTTAAGAGCACATGAAGTGTTTATAAGAATGTGGGAAAGGTTAATAAGAGAGTGGGAAAGGTTTATAGGAGGTGGGAAGGATTTATAAAACCTTAAAATATATATAAATAATAAAATAAATATAACGCCACTACTTCGTGGATTTTCAACTTTCATGGGGGTCTTTGGAACGTAACTCCCGTGATAGGTGAGGAATCACTGTATTCAATATGGTTTAACAGCACTCTATGTAATTAATGTGTTAAAATCTTGTAACTGAGAATGTGGACAACTGTATTTTCAAACTAATATTTTTGCCTTTTAAGGGCACATAAAGAATTATTTGCAAGGCATATATGCTTTGCATGGAGAGTAACTCCCTCCTTCCACCCCCACACATCATTAATTTTTTTGATATACAGTATTTAGAAATTTAAGACCAGGAGCAAATATCTGTCAGACTAATTTTTGCTTTATCAGAGGTGCAACTTTTTAATAAAACTTTACATCTAGATAAACAATCTTCAGATTTTTGAAACTTTAATAAGATTTTAAAAACATCATGACTTTGAACTGAAAAAAAAACATACACATTCAGCACACAGATATTGTAATATGAATCAACTTCAAATCCATTTGAAAACATGTGAATCAAATTACAGTTTTAGAAGTTAATAATTCACATTTAAGCAAGTTAGCGCCTTGCTGAATTCAGCCTTTGTAAAAAAGAGACTTTAGTGCATATTGTAATGGCACAATGTGCTTCTGTACCATTTTGTTGATTTTTTCACCTTATTAAACAAGATTAAACACGATCAATTTTCTGGAAGTTGGTTGATAATGGCTAACTTTCTATGATGTGAAATTTCCAATGGGAACAGTTACACTTTGTAACAGAACACTTTCTATAGATTTATTTTCCTACCTTAAAATTTTAAAAGCAATCATTTGTAAGGATTGCATCCACATCAATTTAGCAGAGGAAGATCAAACTTTATTGAAACTGCTTGCATACAAAATATATTGCACTATAACCAAACAAATGTCAACATAAAATCCAATCTGTTGTTGCTAATATGTACAGAGAATATTGCCCAAGAGCAGTTACATTACAAGGTCATTCTACCTTGGTTAATTATCTACAGTGTTTTAAACCAAACAGCCTACCGATGATATGTGCAAGGTACCAATTTCTGTTTTCAAATACTATACATTCCCAGAATAAATAACTAGAAATCAACATTAATGTTTGGCAATACTTTTAAAAGACTTTTTAATATTCTTGAAATCATGTGCAGTTTGTTTTCATTTTTATATGCTTATTTGTATGCAAGTAAAAGTAATTAAATGAAAATTCAAAGAAACAAACTCACAAAATACATCAGAGGCAGAACTTCGGTTCGTATACGGCTCTGTACAGATTCAGTGGTACCCCAACTTGGAGTTATTTTTTAAGAAAAATATAACATCTTACAGTGAAGGTCCTTCACATATTATTCCTCAGTAAATTTCACCCATTTAAAAAAAAAGACTAAAAACAAAACCAAACCCAACACATCAAAAAACAAAAGGAAACTTTCAAAAATTATCTGTTAACCAATCTTAGTCTGCTTTCCAATTCTGCTTATACATTAGACCTAATATTTCAAAGTTTACAAAACATTTAACCTGTTTCCAATATTTCTCAAAGTATCTGTACTTTACAGAGTAATTGTGCACACATGGAAATGACCCTCCTATCTCCACAAAATAAGCTTGAAATTAAAGTATGAAAAACTTCACAAAATGGGGGGTGTGGCAAAATAAAATAGGCTCTAAGTTAAAACTGGTCATCAGGCCAAAGAGCAGGCATATCCTACTAACATTCAACCAAAAAGATTTGTTCTTAAGCTGAAAACATTTTAGCCTCTCTCCAATGAAAAGATAATTATGTCTTCTGTCTATAAAGACAAAATTTCACATCCCTCTCAATAACACTATTTGTCAACTTCAGTGCAACAAAACATAAAAAACAAGTCCTATTCTTTATACTGCTTAACCTGATGTTTATGCAAGTAACAAAATATGGAAAGCATGCATTCTTCTATAAAGTACTAATATTTGACAGGGTTTGCAACATCTTTAACATTTAGTGTTTCCAACTTATCTTCCCTGAACTCTGCATCCAAATATAATATTCCTACCTGCCAAGATATAAAAAAGGCACAGATCATACAACTTTTTTTTTTTGCTAATGAAATGACAAATGTCACATCACACACATCTTACAGTCCACTAAAATACTAGAAAAGTGGACCAAAACATAAACTGACACAGGACATGAAATGACACAGTATTTCATGGACTTCTATATGAGACTGAAAATAGAAGTCGAATATGATTACCATAAGTGCATTTATTCAGAAAATCTGAAATGTGCCAGGAGTTATCACCCTATGCAGGAAAATAATCTAAATTAACAAAAGGATATCACTTCTCAGCTCTTTAAAAAAAAACAAAACTAAAATCCTGTCCTGAAGTGCTAAGTGTACTTAAAAGCAGTGTTTCAAAATTTCAAGGGCTTTTTTTGTGCAAATTTGAAAATTGCTGCATATGGCCAATACCAGAAAAATAAAATTCTTAAGCAGAATTTGTGTTCATTTCATGCCCTGTGCCATCTTGCCTACTATTTGTCTTTGGCCTAACAAAGTTTTCTATATGGAATAAGAATTATGGAAATAGTATAGGAAATGTAACTTCAGAATTATGCAGTTTAGGGTACTCCATTCACAAGTGGTTGCTGACCATCCACGCTGTCTGGCTTTTCCTTCTTCTGGTTACGATCTTTACCCGTGCGCAGCCGATTACCTTCACTGGAGGTATTCTGTAATGTTTTAGTGTGGATACTCCTTTCATTATTGCAGTCAACTCTGATCTAAAACAAGTTATAGTTGTTATATACACAGACCATATCCTATTGTAATCTGTAATTGGCCTGACAAGAAATTTTAGCCTCAAGTTCAAATTCAACATGTTAAAAAAGAAAATGGGGGGCGGGTAAGAATAGAAGAAGTGCAAGAAATTAGGTCGGGTAGGATCTTTATTTGGTTTATGATTTTAAAACGCTCTTCTTCTTTAACTGGAACACACTGGTCATCTCACTGCATCCAAAGTTAGATAAAAACTCACAATCCTACCGTGTCTTCTTCTAAGCAGAAAACAGTGAGAAACAAATAGTTAAAATGAATTACTATTACTGATTACAAAATATACATGGCTATAATACTCAAGTTCAAAAGAACGGTTTATTCTTCAAAGACTATGAAATGCAAGAGAAAAAGAGACAAATTAATGCCTTCCTATTCTGACTTTACCAGGATAATAACTCAACTAACTGACTTATTAACTACCCTTTAGTTTACAACTTCATATCATGGGTGTAATTAAATTTCTCTATACTGAGGGTTCCCATTGTCTTTGGTAGAATATGAGCACTGGTTTCTAGCAGCTTACATATATTTCAGTAAGGCAAGTCAGATGATCATATAACTTGAACCTTGTCTGAAGAATAAGAATTGTATATTGTATAGGGAAATCTGAAGACTAATACGTAGAGGGACTGGAATCCCAGGAAGAGTGTAAAGATAAATGTGATTTAAAAAATAATATTCTGCCCTGACTGGCATGGCTCATTGGATTGAAAGCCGGCCTGTGAAACAAAGGGTTGCCAGTTTGATTCCCAGTCAGGGCATATGCCTGGGTTGCAGGCCAGGGCCCCAGTGGGGGTTGTGTGAGAGGCAACCAAGCACTGATGTTTCTCTCCCTCTCTTTCTCCCTCCTTTCGCCTCTCTCTAAAAATAAATAAATAAAATCTTTAAAAAAATAAAAAATAACATTCTAAGATTTATACAATATTTTAAACCCCAACACTGAACATTTAAAACACTGCTAACAGAGTTCTAGATGCTATACAAAAGAAAGATAATATTGACCAATGAGCCTAATGACATACATTGATTTGCTTCACGTACATATGCTTCATATATTCCAAAATGTTTCACTGTAATTTCAAAGTATGTTTGAGTGTTGGGTCTGGGTGTGTGTTTTAAATGTTTTGTGCCAAGGGTTCAGTGCTTTGATTTAGATCTATTCTCATATTTACATAGAAAACACAGCCTTTCTTTCCATACACCATTTTAATTATAAATATGCATCCTTTAAGCAATGTGATCACAAAGCCTAGTTCATCAAACATGTCCGTTTAAGTAGGGAATTACAAAACGGGTACATATAAATGCCTTACATCTTCATAAACCATGTAAAAGTATATTGTTTCATCCACCTTTTTATTTAGGTCTAAGATCTTTTCTATGTTGGTCCTGAAGAACCCACCGATAGGTAACAATACAACTGCTAATAGGTAATATTACAACTGCTATGAATTCGAAAGAACATTCTATCACAAAGGTTCTGCTCTTAAACTCATTTCTCACTTATTTTGGGTGTTGGTCCCAAACCAATACACAGTCAAGATGGAACCCTAACTAGTTGGGTTAAGAATTAAGAGTCAAGGAAGTAGAAGAGAACATGGGTTCTTGGAATCAGCAGGGTTTGAATATCACTGCACCATATGGTAACTATGTCATTTTGGGTAAAGGACTGAATCTTTCTAAACTTCAGTTTATTTACCTGTAAAAGAGAATAGCAAAATGACTTACCTTAGGGGCTGCTGTAAGATGAAATTAGATACAATACACACAAAACAGCAAAGGTGTGTGGACATGCTCGGTGGTAATTTCAAAATTATTTAACAATAGGATCAGCTCAGGTGATGAACAATTGATATGGGAGTGAGTTTCAGAATAGAGGCTGGCCATAAACAAGCAGCTGACTGATTTAGCAGGTTCTGGCTGAGTATCATCAGCCTGCCTATCATAACTATAACCCTTGGAAAAGATACCGCCTTTTCATTACTTTCCACTTAAAGAGGACACCTTATTCCTGCTATACAGGGGAGGAGGGACCCACAGGGCTTACTCAGGTCTCTCAGTATATTCTGGGCTATTCTTTTCTGGGAGGAATTGTAGGGACCACCAATGTGGTATCGAAGTCATAATGTGGCTGTCAAAGTCTTCACAAATCCTTAGACTGTATATTCCCTAGAGAAATCTTTGTATACTTGCACAAAAGACTAAGATTGCCACAACTGTAATGCTGAAAGGAAATTCTTTCACATGTATCGAATTTACATTATTTAAATGTTTTAAAAAAGTAAAATAAACTCATATACTTTAAACTACTGTAATTGAAACAATTCAGATGAAAAGAGGCACATAGGTTTACCTGGAGGGATCCATCTGCTGTTCTTCCTTTTGTCTCTCTCGGATTACGTGGACGATTATCTGTTCGGGAGTGATCGTCATTTCCTATATAGACATTTTAAAAAGGTTCAACAATGACTGATTCTAACATACTTATTGGAAGCTGTTTATTCCTATATCCTCAATTTACTTAGACCGATCACTAAATCTAAAATATAATCAGCAACCTAGTGATTCTAGTTATATAACAATTAATATTATAGTGTTCTACCAAAAAACTAAATATTTTGAAGTCATTACAATTCCGCATCAACTGTCACAGGTCAATCTGAGCTAATAATCCTATGTTATGTTTTTTATGTTTAGAACCCACAAAGAAGCTGAATTTATCAGTGTTTATTTGTACATTATACACGAACCATAAGGAAGGCTAATAATATTCTGTTAATAACTGGATGAATAAAGGCTGATCCTTTCCTATGGTAACCAGTACAAAAGAAGAGAAATGA
>PVJI01020335.1:0-29253 GCA_004026765.1 Micronycteris hirsuta | reverse complement strand
AATTAATAAATAATTTTTAAAAGATACCTAGACACAAATGAAAATGAAAACACAATGACCCAAACTGTATGGGACATAGCAAAAGCAGTCTTAAGAGGGAAATTCATAACAATACAAGCCTACCTAAAGAAACAAGAAAATTTTCAAATAAATGATCGAACCTTACACCTGAGGATCTAGAAAAAGATAGAAGCAAAGCCCAAAGTGAGTAGAAGGAATGAGATAATAAAGATCAGAGTGGAAATAAATGAAATAGTCTTTAAAAGCTATACAAAAGATCAATGAACTGTTTCTTTAAAAAGATAAACAAAATCGATAAACTTGTAACCAGACTCATCAAGAAAAAAAAGGGAAAGAATCCAAATAAATAAAATCAGAAATGAAAGAAAACTCATAACTGATACCACAGAAATACAAGAGACTATAAGAAAATACTGTGAAAAATTATATGCCAACAAATTGGACAACCTGGAAGAAATGGATAAATGCCTAGAAAAATGCAATATTTCAAGACTGAATCAAGAGGAAACACAAAATCCAAAAAGACCTATTACTACTACAAAATCAAATCATTAATCAAAAATTCACAACAAACACAAGTCCTAAACCAAATGGTTTTCTCAGGCAAATTTTACCCAACATTCAAAGAAAAATTAACACCTATTCTTCTCATGCTATTCCAAAAAAGTTGAAGGTGAGAAAAGGCTCCCAAGCTTATTGATGAAGCCAGCATTACCCTGATTCCAAAACCAGACAAGGACATTAAAAAAAAATTATAGGCAGCTCTTTCTAATGAACACCATGCAAAAATTCTCAATAAAATACTAGCAAACTGAATTCAGCAATACATTAAAAAGATATATACCATAATCAGCTCTGGCTGGTGTAGTTCAGTGGATTGAGCGCGGACTGGGAACCAAAGGGTCCCAGTTCGATTCCCAATCAAGGCACATGCCTGGGTTGTGGGCCGGGCCCCCAGTGAGGGCCATGTGAGAGGCAACCATACATTGCTGTTTCTCTCCCTCTCTTTCTCCCTCCCTTGCCCTCTCTCTAAAAATAAATAAATAAAATCTTAAAAAAAAAGATATATACCATAATCAAGTGGCATTTGTTCCTCAGATTCAAGGTTGGTACAATGTCTGCAAATCAATTAACGTGATATACCACATGAACACAATGAAGAACAAAATACATATGATCATATCAACAGATGTAGAAAAAGCACTTGAGAAAATCTAACATCAATTTATGATTAAAAAATCTCAGTAAAGTGGAATAGAGGGAACATACCTCAACATAATAAAGGCCACATAGGACAAACTCACAGCTAACATCATATATTACCAGTGAAAATATAAAAATGTTTTTGCCATGATCAGGAGCGAAACAAGGATGTTCACTTTTACTACTCTTATTCAACATAGTACTGAAAGTCCTAGTTACAGCAGGCATAAAAGATAAAGAAATAAAAGGCATCCAAAATAGAAAGGAAGAAGTAAAACTGTCATTATTTGCAGATGACATGATACTACACATAGAGAACCCTAAAGATCCACCAAAAGCATATTAGAACTGTTAAATTAATTTAGTTAAGCAGCAGGATACAAAATTAATATTCAGAAATAAGTTGCATTTTTATATACCTAATGAACTATCAGAGAGAGAAATTAAGAAAACAATTCCATTTAAAATTGCATTAAAAAATAAAATACCTAAAATAAATTTAACCCAGGAGGTAAAAGATTTATACTTGGAAAATTATGAGACATTGAAGAAAAAAATTGAAATTGATACAAATAAATAGAAGCATATACTGTGCTCATGAATAGGAAGAATTATCATTGTTAAAATGTCCATACTACCCAAAGCAATCTATAAATTTAAAGCAATCCCTATCAGAATACCAAAGACATTTTTCACAGAACTATATCAAATAATTCTAAAATTTATATGGAACTATAAAAGACCCGAATAGCTACTGGTGTCTGGAGACAGAACAAAACTAGATATATCATGGCAGCTGATATAAAACTATATACAGGCCATAGAAATCCAACCAGCATGGTACTGGCATAAAAACAGACACTTAGATCAATGGAAGAGAATAAAGAGCTCAGAAATAAATTCAGGCCTATATGGTCAATTAATCTATGACAAAGGAGGGAAGACTGTACAGTGGGGCAAAAATAGTCTTTTCAATAAATGGTGTTGGGAAAACCAGATAGATACATGTAAAAAAAAAAATAAAGAGAGAGAGAAATTAGACCACCTTCTTACACTATAAGCAAGAATAGACTTAAATGTAAGAGCTGAAACCACAAAACCCCTAGGAGAAAACATAGGCAGTAAACTCTCTGACATTGCTCTCAGTAATATTTTTTCTGATATATCTCCTCAGGCAAAGGAAAGAAAAGAAAAAATAAATAAATGGAATTATATCAAACTAAAAAAATTTTTTTTTCACAGCAAAAGAAACTATCAACAACACCAAAAGACAACTTACTGATTGGAAGAATATATTCACCGATGGTATATCCCATAAGGGGTTAATATCCAAAATTTATAAAGAACTCATATCTTCACCCTGGTTGGTGTGGCTCAGTGGATTGAGTGCTGGCCTGCAAACTGAAAGGTTGCCAGATTGATTCCCAGTCAGGGCACATGCCTGGGTTGGGGGCCAGGTCCCCAGTTGGGGGCATGTGAGAGGCAACCTTGATGTTTCCCTCTTTTTCACTCTCTCATCCCTTCTCTCTAAAAATAAATAAATAAATAAAATTTTTTTTTAAAACCTCATATCTGAACACTAAATAGCTGAGCACCATAAAAACAAACAATCCGATTAAAAAATCAGCAGAGGACCTGAATAGACATTTCTTCAAAGAGGACATATGGATGACCAATAGAAATATGAAAAGATGCTCAGCATCACTAATCATCAGACAGATGCAGATTAAAACCACCATGACATACTAAGGAAAATTCATGCATCAACCTTGGGAAATGTAGCCCTCATGTTTTCACGTCTAATAAGAGCATGGTCTCTCATGAAACATAAAGTCGGCATGCAGGACCCATGTTCGTGGAAGCTCATGGGTGTTCATCCTATCTGCTCAATTCCTGCCCCCAACCAGATTCCCTGCTGCTGTGGTCTTGGGCGAGGACTGCCCTGATTAATCAGGAATTGGTTTCTTGGCTTCTTAATTCCCGGATAAGGAAAATCCCGCACCCTCCATCATTTCCTCTTGTTTAGACAATTAGGAACACCAAAGTCAACCTAGGGCAAGGATTTGGGTGCCAAGAGTTTATTTGGGAGGTGATGGAAGAAAGCACAGAGTAAGCAAGGCAGGGGAAGGGCGTATTCACAGAGTCACCAGTGGGGACATGTGGGTTGTTCAGACGCACTGTGTTCTTCTGGCCTACCCATAGGCCTCATGCACAGTTCACAGACAGCTTCGAAAGGTGAGCTGATTGCCCTATGGCACACAGCTTGCAGGTGGCAGGGTGGGGATTAAAGCCAGATTCTCTGCAGAACATCTTCTGCTGCTGGCACATGTGGGTGGACAGCCATGGGTTCATGCTTAGCAGATTTCCAGATGCAAAGTAAAGTGGCCTTGAGGCCTGCTCCCCGCACCTTGAAGCTTTCCAGAAGGCCAGGTGATGACATCTGTCCCTGTCCAGTTGAAGATTTGCTGGGGGAAGGCTGCACTGAACCCTGTCTTTTCATGGAAAAGCCAGGGTGGGGTTTGGTGAAAAAAGAACTGCCACCTCCAGCTATTGAGAACTCTGGAGGCACTGTGGTATGGCCCCAGGCAGGGAGGCTCAGACCAGTGCAGTAATGGAGGCAGGCTGCCTGTGTGCGGTCTAGCCTCTGGTTCTTCTGGCTGAGTCTGAGGGCTCATGACCATAACCTCCAAGCCTCTCAAGTTTTTCACCTGTTAAATGGACCTGGTGGCAATGCTTGTCTGGTGGGTGACATGAGCCTTGCATGAGGCAAGAAGGGAACATGCTTCGACTGGCTCCCTGAGCCCTGAGAGAAACTCAGATGAAGGCCTGGTACAGCTGGGTGGGGGTGGGGGCAGGGGCAGTGGGAGAACATTCCTCAGAGTGAGTCTTTGGCATCTGGCATTTGGGTGCAGCCTGGACATTGAAAGGGGTACCGGGATGCTGCCCGCCCACCCCACCCTGCTCCTACATGTTGGCATATCGTTTTGTTCAGCTGGAGCCAAGCTGTTGCAGGAGAAGTTTCCATGAAAGAGCCTCGGGAAGAAGGTCCCTTTGTTTGATTAGGGGTTTGCCTGCTCCCTGGGCCTGAACTGTGATCAGACCTCAGGCCGGCCTTACAGGGTACTATCTGCAATGGGAAGAATGCCGGGGCTTCCCTCTGTTAGATGGGGAAACTAGAGAGGACAGGAGACTTGTCCAGAGATCTTAGTATGTCAGCAGAGGCAGGACTAGAACCCAGCTCCCTGACTCCCAATTCAGTGCTTCCTCCTCCTCCACCCTAATGTCAGTTCCTAGTGCTCCTAGGGTCTGTGTTAATCAAAGAGTTATTTCGGAGGTGATCTCAGAAATCTCATTATGTGCTCTAACAGCCATACCTGGCCCCTGTCCATCTGTCTGTCCTTCCCGCCCTTCCATAGAGAGTTTTGGAGAGGTGACAGTGCAGCCACATTCCCAGTTACAAGGAATATACAATAAGTGTGAGCAAAACATTCATGGTCTTGTCCCTCACGGACTTTGTCCAGTGGCAAAAACTTGATGAGCCTGCAGACAATTATGGTACAGGAGCAATGCTCTGAGACAGAGTATCCAGACACTATGGCCCTGCAGTCTGGGTGGGGAGAAGCCAGGAGGTATCCCTGGAGGAAGTGACATTTTAGCTGAGATCTGAAGGCTGAGGAAGAAGCAGCCACAATACACAGATGATGGATTATAGAATTGTACCCCTAAAACTTAATATAATTTTATTAACCAGTGTCACTCCAATAAATTCAATAAAATAAAAGTAATGAAAGAAAGAAAGAAAGATTAAAGAAAGAAGGAAGCAACCAGGCAAGGATATAGGGTCAGTGGGGGGAAGGAGGGTTTTGCTGGCAAGTGCCACAGCACAAGTAGGGGCTGAACGTTGCACAGAGCAGATGTGAGCAAGCAAGTGGAGGAAGCCCTATAGAAGCTGAGGGGAGGGGAGAATGGGAGAATAAAGGGAATTCATGCCTCTCACCTTGGGAAATGTAGCCCTAATGTTTCACGTCTAAGAGAGAAAGGCTCCAGTGGAACATGGGACGGCAAGCAGGCCCCACGTGTGTGACAACGGAATTTCCTGTGGGAGATCAGGATAGTCTATTTCTTAGAATCAAAGCTTGTTCTTGCTAGATCTCCCCCCTCCCCATCAAAAGAACTTATGCTAATGCATGCCTAACTTCCTCAGACCAGTGTTGAGTTCAGCCCAAGCCTGTTGCCCTTCCATTTGCATATCTCTCCTTTTGACGTGCCTTCCTGGATGTCTACCGCTTAACTTGAATCTACAATCTATGCATAGTTAATGAAGACCATTCTGATGTAATGTCCCTAGAACAACAATAAAAAGCCAGTCAACTCGATGCTCTGCTCGAGGCCTCTCCCATATGATAAGGGAGGGGTCTCGTGGTCCTGGATTTTCTAGTCCAGTGTATTCCATGTGAATTTATTCACACGCCTGCCATAGCATACGAATCCTGCTGGCCAGAATTCGCGACAGGAGAAGAGTCAGGAAATGCTCCTATTGAGAATGGAGACCAGGCCAGCAGGTGTGGGTTTTGCTCTGAGGCCCCCATGGAGCCATGAAAGGGCTTAAAGGCAGAGAGAGTCACAGGGCCAGACCGTGCTTTAGAAATCAATGATTGTGCCCTGACTGGTGTGGCTCAGTGGGTTGGGCATTATTCTATAAACTGAAAGTCGCCGGTTATATCTGATTGATGTTTGCTCACACATCACTGATGTTTCTCTCCCTCTGTTTGTTCCTCCCTTCCCCTCTCTCTAAAAACAAATAAATAAAATCTTAAAAAAAAAAGAAATCAGTGATTGTGAGTTAAAAAACAAGGGGCAAAAGACATGAGCAGAAATTTCACAAAAGAGGATATGTAGATAGCTGGTAAACATATGTCCAGCTTATTGTCATTAGTGACAAGGGACATGTAAATTGAAACCCAACGCATTCACGCGCTCTAACAGCCCTACCTGGCCCCTGTCCATCTGTCTGTTGTGTGCCTCAACAAGGGCTAGCTAGGAGGTACAGTCTTCACCAGCAGCAGGAGGGAATGCACACTGGTGCAAACACTCTGAAATAACACACTGGCATGCATTAGTCTGCTTGAATGTGAGCACCCCCCATGACTCAGCACTCCTACTCCTGGAAGTTCATCCTAGAGGGCCAGTACAAATGGCACTGGAAGACTGGTACAAGGATAGTTATAGCAGCATTATCTGTAATAGGGAAAAAAAACAAACAAACAGAAAACAACTTAAATATCCATGGACAAGAGAATGGATCAGTGTGTTGAGTCAGTCAGTGCTAGAGAGATAAGAGCAGCTTCAGGCACTGACATATATGCTCCTCATCAATGCAATAGGAATGTTTAGAGGATGTCTGTTTATACCAAGTTCAAAAACAGCACACATTAAATAACAGTTTGGGGATGCACACAAAGGTGGTCATGCTCTTAAGGAAACTGGATTTCTAGATCTTGCAGCCTCTGTCTTTCACAGACTCGATTTCTACTGTTTTCACAGCACTGGAATCAACCAGCTGGAATCAGGCACTGGGCTCCTGTCACATTCTCTCCTCTGGCTTAACATTTTTGCAATGGGTGTAACCTACTTGTTTTATTAGTCACCAACCCCAGGCATCGACTTTCCCATCGGACCCACATTTGTTTGCCTGGCCGTTGTGAGTCAATGACATCGTGAGATTTGGGAATCTTTGGGTTCTCATTGGCTGGACTGGCTGGGGTTTCTTCAGTTGAGGCCAGTCACTGACAAAGTTGATGAAGTCCCCTTGTGCCTATTGGGGATTTCACAGAGAACATGTTTTTAAAATGTGTGCTATTATCTGGCAATATGTGAATCTAGCATAGAAGAAATTGACTTCAAAGGCAGGGCTGCTAACTTACTCCTTCAGGGACATCCTTGGATTTCTCTCCAGCATCTGTCAACAGCCCCCCGTTTCCATTTAGAGGTTCACCCCACCCCTTTGGGCTTTTAGAAGAGCAGATGACTTGGGCTAAGCCAGTCAGCCAGCCCCATTCACCTGGCTGCAATGACTTAAGCCCTTCCAGTGGGAGAGAACCTTAAGATTAGTGGACTAGTGTTTCATTTTGTCTGGACTTGAAGGGTTTGTGGGCTGGAGCTACTGAGAATTTTGGTCACAGAAGAGGTGCTTTTGATGGAAAATGGAGAAGAGGGGAAGAGAGCTGAGGGACAAGAGGGGAGAAATTTGTTCCTGGAGACATTTGAATACCTAGATCCAGTTATGCTTGTAGTCAACCTCTCTTCTCTACTCTCTCATTATGGAATTTAATATTTCCCTCTTTTGACTTAATATTGAGTCAAGTTTTACTGTGACTTGCAGCAGAAAGTCCAGACCAGCTGGACTTTACGTCTTTGAGTCAAGTTTACTGTGACTTGCAGCAGAAAGTCCAGACCAGCTCTCCTTCCCAACTCATTAGTAATACCTTCTGAGCCAGAAACCAGAGTCATCCTTGCCCCTCCCTCTCCCTGGCTCCCCACATCATACCAGTATGCATACTCAGTATCTACTCAGTATCTCTCCAATTCTACCACTTCCCCATGCAGCCACACTTGTCAGAACTCCATTAGCTCCACCTGGACTCTAGTACCAGCCTCCTCTGTTAAAATCCTACAATAGCTCTCAGAATAAACACCAAATTCTTTTTGCAGCCCACCAGCTCTCCCAAATCCTCTCTTTGCTTAAATTTTCCTTCAAAGGATTCCTTAGCGTCCATATCACTAACTTAATTTTCCTTGAGAACTTACAGTGTGTCAGGCCCTACAAAATTCCTTCCCATCTGTTACTCATTTATCCCTCATGAAACCCAATGAGATAAGCACTATTATCCCTATTTATAGAGGAGGAAATGAGGCTCAGGGAGGTTAGGAGCCTCCTCGAGCCATCAGGAAGCTAGAACTCAGGCATTCCGGCTCTAGCCTCCATAGGCTACCCACTGCACTATATTGCATTCCTGCACCTTCTCTTTAGAGCAGTTCTTACTGTTTGCTTTCAATTTATATCTGTCTCCTGTTAGTCTGTGGGTTCCCTGTGGGGGGTGCTGGACCCCCCGTGGGATGCACAGTGCCTGGCCCAGCTTGGGTGCCCAGAAAATATTTATTGAGTGAGTAATAGCTAAAATTCATTGAGAACTTGGCCTGTACAAGCAGCTCCCTAAGCACTTTCCATGCATTAGCTCACTAAGCCCTCACAATTGCATGCTGAGGTTGACTGTTATTTTATAGCTGGGAACACTGAGACACAGAGAGGGGACTTCCCTCAGGTCATGTGGCTAGTAAGCGGCAAAGCTACCATGCAAACCCAGGCAGCTTGGCTCCAGAGTCTGTGCTTGTCACCACATCATCCCTGCATGGGTGAGTGGATCATGGATGGGCACAGAGTTCATGTTCCAACAAGGGTCAGGGTGAGAGGGGATCAGGGGTGTGGAGCATATTCTGAGTATGTCAGGAGACTGGGGCCGAACAGATGGTGATGTAGGATAGGACATACCTCACTGGGGAACATCTCTGTTTTCTGGGGCTGAAGCCAGCTGGTTGGTGAGCTGCAGAGGGTGTGGGTTTGCCACCAGCTGCTCTTATCAGGGCTTTGGTGAGGAGGCTACAAGGAAGAAGAGGCTGAGATAGGCTTCAGGGAGAGCTGGATGGGCTGGAAAGAGACCAGAGGGCAACTCAGTGCAGATGCCCAGACAGATGGGCCAGCCTGCCCATGGGTTCCCAAACCCAGGTGGGTTAGCACAGAGTAGCAGCTCTGCATGTGCAGTGGACAGCTGAGGGACCCTAGAACCAGTGTGTGTTGGCACTTGAATACAGTCACCCCGAAGAACTAACTCCAGCTTGGGTTATATTACCTGAAGTTAAGGTTGGAACTCAGAAGGTGAAACTTCTCTCTGGACTGTTTACACTGCCCCAAGGTCATGTGCTCTGTCATGGCCCAGCCCTGGGAGAGTGACAGGTTGAATTGGCTACAGGGCACTGGAGGAGCAGGGGCAGGCCAGCCTGGAAAAGAGCAACCTTGAGGCCCCTGACAGAGGAGGAGCAGGACGGTCTGGAGGGCCAAAGGGCAGGGCCAGAACCCAAGAAGAGAGTCACCTCTCTGTGTGAAGAAGACTTTTCTCTCAATATATAGAGTGGCCCAGGAATGGAAGGTGCTGCCCCCAAACCCAAAGCTGAGTTTCTGGTTCCTTCCTCTGGGTTCAGCTCGGGCAGAGGGACCTGGGCTCCTTCCACGAAGGGAAAGGGGTTTGGGGCTCCGTGCCCTGGTATTGCTGCTATAGCCCAGTGGGGACCAAGGGTCTCAGAGTTTGATGAGAAAATACAGCCAACTGAGCTATGGCCCAGGGGAAAATGCTTTGGACTGAGAGGCCTGTGCTAAAGAGTTGGGGGTGGGGCAGGGTAGGGGGCACAGAACTCAACACAAGCTGCCTAGAGAAGCAGGCAGAGCCTGGGTTTGAAGCCAAGCTAAGCTCAGTTTTCTCAGCTGTAAAGTGGGACACACAGTATTTAACCTCCATTATGGTAGAAAGGGATGCAAGAGAGCTGGTTGCACCATGGCTTTATAAACTGTAGAGCATAGTGACTATTTCAGTTTCTATCTTTTTACATTTTTTTATTTATTAATTTTTTAGAGAAAGAGAGAGAGGAGAGCAAGAGATTCAGTTTGTTGCTCCACTTATTTATGCATTCATTGCTTGATAAGATTTATACATTCATTCTTGTATGTGCCCTGACCAGGGATTGAATTTACAACCTTAGCATATCAGGATGACTCTAACCAATTGAACTACCCTGCAGGGCTTTAGTTAGTATCTTTATGATTGCATTAGTTTGGGTCCGTCAAGAAGCCCAAACTAATTTTGCCAAGATGGGATCAGGTATGCAAGGAAATCCTTGGGGAAGGGAGCAGCAGAAGGCAGGGGGAAACGCAGACCAGTGTAACCCAGACACACACTTGTGACAGGAGGTGAAGGAAGGGGGACTGGGGAGGAAGAGTCTTAGAATGTGGCACAATTCCAGAACCTTCCGCCGGGACCACAGGGGGCCCTCAGCCACATCTCTGCTGAAGAATCATGGGGCTCTCTGTAGTGTCATTAGCATTGTGGATGGGGGTTGGGGAGAGAAAGGATGTCCTATGGAAAGTAACCTCACAGGGTGATCTGATCATAAATTCCTAACTGGGCAGATCATGGTGGGTACTCACGCCCCAGGCACATAACTTCTTTGCTAAAAATCTTATCTTTGCCTTAAGCTAAACCTTGCCCATTGTTTCTGTGCATCTAGGTTAACACACCTTTGAAATGCTCCCTTTCAGACCCCTCCTTCTAATAACACCATTTAAAGTGTGTAAGACAAATATTTAATACACAATCTTAACTATCCTATAATCTGATTTTACTTTCTCCCACCTTCATGCTATCTTCCTTACAGTCCCTCCTTAATTCCAAATGCACAAAATAAACTGCAAAACTGTTATTCTCCAGAGCATTTGAGATCTTACTCCTCCGCATATGTCATTAGTTTGGCTCAAATAAACTCACAAAAATTTTCTGCAGGTTTGGATGTTTCTTAGGGTGACAGCAGCCATTGTGCTCTGTTCTTGGTGGGTGGGGAGTGGAGGGGAGGAGACTGAGTTTACGGTGGCAGGTCTAGAGGGGAGGACAGTCACCCACGCATGCTGCTTGGAGCAGATCTGAGTGGGGCATTATTCTCAAGTCACTACAATCATCGTTATCCTAAAATCCTCAATACTCAAGGACTGGTTGGGTGTAGCCTTGCCAGGTAACCAGACTTTATTTTGAGCCTCAGAGGCCAGTTTGTTTTTTAAACAGGAATGTGTTTTTCCCTTCCCACGTTCCTAGAAGGGGAAGCTTTCAGAAATTACTGTAAATTCCTTCCCCACAACAAGGCAATGTGCTGAAGACCCAGCCACCAACTGTGTATGATGGGATAGCCAGAAGGCTTGGGGTTGAATTCAAGGGCAACAATAAATGAAGGATGGATGAATGAAGGAAAGAATGAATGAATGATAAAAGAGCTGGAAGAAAATATATATGTAGCTTACTACGTCTATCTCAGAATGGGGAAAGTCTAAGCACAAAGGAAAACACTGGTAAGTTTTTCTACATCAGAGTTTGTAAGTTTTGTGTGAAAAAATAGATAGCCAATACATAAAACAGATACCTCCGTTTTAACCAAAGTTAACACCAAAGTTAAAACGGAGCTATCTGCACCACGTACTTAGACAGAAGGCCAACAGTCCTACTGTACGAAGAACTGTTTAAAATTATTGAAAGAAAGATGGACACCTCAACAGTGACACTGAATGGAGCCCATGTACACTGAGTTTTCAGGAGAAACACATACAGCTAATAAACACTTTAAGAGACAATCAGCTCCAAATAATGGACACCATCTTCACCTAACAGGTTGACTAAAACTAGGAAGGCTGACGGTACCTGGTGGTGTGGTCCCTGAGGGAGAAGCGCCCTCTCACTCATTCTTGATGGGAGGCGATTTGCACAACTTTCTGGGGCCCCTGCTAAAAAGCATTTAAAAATGCACATGCCGCCCTGGCTGGTGTAGCTCAGTGGATTGAGCGCGGGCTGGGAACCAAAGGGTCCCGGTTCGATTCCCAGTCAGGGCACATGCCTGGGTTGCGGGCCAGGTCCCCAGTGAGGGCCATGTGAGAGGCAACCATACATTGCTGTTTCTCTCCCTCTCTGTCTCCCTCCCTTCCCCTCTCTCTAAAAGTAAATAAACAAAATCTTAAAAAAAAATGCACATGCCTTTTGTCCTTGCAATTTCTTGAAAGTAGACAGGTACCTAAAAATATTGATTCAAAGATATTCTTCAACTCATTTTTTGTACTAAAGAAATTAGAAAATGATCAATGGAGGATCAGATAAATTAACTGCTATTATAGCAGCCAGTGAGATACTGGAAAGCTATTGCCTGTTGTTATGTAGATATATGTTTCGATGTAGAAAATGGCCAATGTATGTCTTATAAAAATGTAGCAGAAAAATATTCATTAGAATTTCATTGTGAGTGTACATAAATACATATAGGACAGAAGTAGTTATAAGAGATTCTCCTGTGAAGGTAGATTTGCTGATGTTGAATGTTTCATTATTGTATTTCCTAACTTATTTGTTAAAATCAGTGATAGCCTCTTCCATTTCACAGATGGGAAAACTAAGGCTCAGAGTAGGCAAGAGTCTTGCTGTGATGAGGCATCCTGTTTCTGGGCTGCCATTGCCGTCTGAGGGGCCTCTTTCAGCTCCTTAGGGCTTCAGTGTGTGGCTGTAAGCAGATCCTTTCCCTCTCTGTGATGTTCAGTGGGGAAGGGGCTCTCAGACCCTTCAGTCTAACTTTCCAGCCCAATAGGGAGGTTCCAGCCCCTCAGCTCAGCAGCCCTGGCCCCCTTGCTTTCCCCCTGCCAGGAAAGCTGGACTGAGCAGCAAGGCTGGGCCAAGTCTTATCCAGGGTGACCAGAACTTTTCTGAACTGCCAGAAATTTCATCACACCAGGCAAGGGATGGGCTGGGGTTGAGTCACGAATGTGCTGGGCCTTAGAAGGTAGGAGCTAATCATTCCCAGATGGGAGGCATCAGGCTGGGCAGCTCTCCCAGAATAAGCAGACAGCTTCGGAAAGTGTAGAGAAGCCCCAGTGTGAAAAAAATTGTAATGGTTTCCCCCTACCTCCTCTCTCCATACACCCCTTTCAATGTACGTCAGCCCCTCCAACCGTCTGCCAAGGGGTCTCCCAGTCCTGTTTACAAATCTTGGAGCTGGGGAATCCACTGCCTCCTACAGTGTGCTTCACTGCTTCTGCTGCAAGGGCAGGGAAAAGCATGCAGACTCTTCAGGCACAGTGCTCCGGGCTGGGGCCCTCTATGCCACTGAACCTCAGTTTCTTTGGCTATAAAATGGGGTGATAATATCTAGGATTAGTTTGAAAATTAAATGGATTAATCAATGTAGGATGCCTATTAAAATGCTTTGGCACACAGTGTATGGCTAACAAACAAGAGTTCATTCTTCATTCCCATCCTTGTCCCATTTATTTAAGGCAAATCACTTTTGGGGAGGGTCTGGGCATCATGAAATGCTAATCCCTGATAGCTAACCTCACTGTCCGAAGAGGGCCTGGGAAGTGCAGGCTCCAGACTTGGTAGGTAATGTTGCATCAATGAAACAAATTAGCAAAGACTCTGAAAAATACAGGGGTGGGGTGGCTTCCAGCCAAGCTACAATCAGGTGCTTAAATGTTATGTCATCAGAAAGCTCTCTCTTGATTTCTCTTCCTCCTCATTCTCCTCCTCCTCCCTTCCTCTCAGCCCTGCTGAGGAGTATGTGTGGATAAGAGGCTTCCTTTCCTTTGAGTTGGTTTCTATGAGAGGCATCCTACATGTCACGGCTCACACCCACAGCTGCGCAACGCAGTAAGAAGAGTGGTCCTTAAATAAAGATCTCCCCTTCTTTGAGTCACAAGTCTTTCCCTGGATGGAATATTCTAGCAGAACACAACTGGGCCAAGTGCCCACCCAGGAGGAGGAGAGGATAAGTTCCATCGAAGGAACTACATGGACCCAGAATGGAGAGAAGAGGGTTCTACAGAGGTGACTTAGGGGCCGGTCCCTGCAGAGATGAGGATGGGTAGAAGCCACAGGTGTAGACTGCACCAGTCTTTTTGAGGGCTCCGAACTCCGAATTCCTGTGCAGAGGGGTGTACACAGTGTACTATGGCTTCTTAAAACATTTGAACTAGCTATTGAAGTGGGGTAGTGGTTAGTTGTTAGGTATAGTTTAAGCTGCTATAACAAAAGGACCCTAAAAGACAATGGCTTAGCATATTTGAAAGTTTATTTCTTTTTCAAGTGCAGGTCCAGGTGAAGTATGATGCTTCCATGATGATCAGGGACTCCCCCCACCCAGTGTATACAAGGTGGCTACTCCAGCTCCATGTCTACCACCAGGTCCTTGCTTTAGCCAGTGGGAAGGGGATAGCAAAGGGCAGAGTACATCACTTCTGCTCCCATTCAATGGTCTTAAAGTTTCACTGCCCTACCTGGCTGCCAGGTAGACTGGGAATGAAGTCTGTAGCCAGGCAGTCATGGGTCTGTGTAAAGTTTCTTTAATTCTGGTTCTGACACAAAGAGACGGGGTGACTAGTAGTTTCTGCCCAGGTGACAGTATTCAGGGTGGGTGGAAAGGCAGGGAGGCGGGAAGTTCCTGGTATATAATCAGCTTCTCATTGGGTTGAAGAGTAGGATGCTGGGGCGGGGGGGCGGTAAGGACAGGAGTATGTGTGGATACAGAGGCTGGAGAGGCAGGTGGGGTTCTGACCAGAGAGGGCCAGAACTGGGTTTCAAGGACTATGTGCCCACATGTCTGAGCTCCATTCACACCACTAGTCAGCAGTTGTCCTTGGCCACTCCTCAGGCCTGGGATTTGTCCACTGGTGGTGCAGCCCACTCCTGAGGAGAAGGAAGGAAGGAAGGGAGGAAGGAAGGAAGGAAGGAAGGAAGGAAGGAAGGAAGGAAGGAAGGGAGGGAGGGAGGGAGGGAAGAAAAAAGGGAGGGAGGAAGGAAGGGGGCCCGCATAGACCCTGGGGCTCAGGGCAGTTCGAGCAGTGTCAATGTAAAAAACGTAAGAAATGTCCAAAACCTATAGAGAATTTTTACAAGTTTATTTGAGCTAAACAGATGACACATACCAGGGAACAAGGTCTCAAATACTTCTCACAATGACAGTTTGCAGTTTCATGCATTCGGAATTCCGGAAGTAACTAAGTAAGACTACATGGAGGTGGGAGAAAGCAAGGTGGAGACTGGGTTACAGGATAGTTCATGAGATTGTGTGCTCTTGTGAGGGTGGTTGTGGTTGCGAGGGATCTGAAAAAGAAGCATTTCAAGTGTGTGTTAACCTACATCCACAGAAACAATGGACAAGGCTTGTGTAAGGCAAAGATAAGCCTTCTACAAAGAACTTATGGGCTTGGGTTGTGACTACCCACCATGACCTGCCCAACTGGGAATTTATGATCAGATCACCCTGTGAGGTTGCTTTCAAGCACCGAACTTGCCATATTCATTATAGACCCCTTTTTTTCTTCCACAGTAGGGAATTTCAGGGACTGGCACGAGGCATCATGAGCTCCAGGTGGGCACATGGTCTTGGCCTCAAAGACTCCTCACTCCTTGGGGAGGAACACAGCTGGAAGGATAGAGGGACACCTTGAAGAAGTGTTTTCCAAACTTGGCAGCACCTTACAGTCAACTGGGACTTTAAAAAAATACTAATGTCTATTTGCACCCTCTGGAGACTCAGCTTTAATTGTTTTGAAGTAGAGTATGGATGCTGGTATTTCAAAAAAAAAAAGTCCCAGGTGATCCTAAAGGACTGCCGCGTTCTAAAGCTTGGGCCTAGGTTTTTGGTGAGTAGCAGGATGGTGCCATGTCTCTGCCTGAAAACCACTGTCCATCATTTTGGAATATCTTTTCCATATTTGTGGAATATTCTAGAGTCTTGCTGGGTCCAGACACTCACTTTTCTAGCTTCCTCAGACTAGACTGCCCCGTGCTGCCCAGTCATTGTGCCAGCAACAGATGCTCAATGGGAGGCAAGAGCTATGAGGAAGCAGGCCCCAGTGTAGAGCCCACTCTTCGAGGAAAAGATGTCCTGCCAGCCCTCAGAGGAAGCAGCAGAAGTTCTGGGAGGGGGAGTCCGGGATCGCCATTCAAGGAGTGGACAGTCCCTGTGCCCTCTGCTCCCAGGAGTGCATGGAGACTTTGGGTCCTTTTGTGGTTCAACTTGGTTTAGTCTGTGTGCAGTCAACAGCAGCAACAGCAGCATACATTTAAGCAAGGGCTTATCATGTGCCAGAATCTGCTCTAAACATCTTCAGAGCAATCCTATGAGGCAGAAACTATTTTATAGAGGAGGCCACTGAGGCCAAAGAACTGAAGCCGCCTGCTGACTGTCACCCAGGGGGGATGTGGCTTTAAACCAAGGCCATCTGCTTACAGAGTCCCTGCTTCAAAAGCCCATGTTATTGTTGTATGGGGTTATTATTATTGTTACTGTCATTTCTCAGGTCCCAGGGATGGTGCAGTGACCTTCTCAAGGCTATTCAGCGAGGATGCAGACTCAAGAAGCCCAAGGAGATTTCTCTTCCCCCCTGCTAGCTGCCAGGTGGTACAGGTGAGCCTCATGCTTGCCAGCCCTGGTGCCACAATGCCTGGGGAGCTGGTGAGATTGTCACTGATGTGAATAACTTCGCTCCCCACTCTGAGCATTCTGATTGAGACTTATCAGCCTGGAACTCTCTCCAACTGTGTTTCAGCCAGATCGGGGCCCCAAATCCCTGGGGGCGAAGTGCGCTCTGTCTGCAACAGCAGCCCTGGCAGGACTGCCTCGGCTGCATCTCTGCTCAGATGACAGAAGTCTGGCGAAGTGTCGCCACTTTATCTCCTGGAAAGCTGGCTTGGCTTTGGGCTCAGAGGGCTGTCAGGTGAGGTCAAATCTCCACCTATTGCCTCTCCTCCTGGCTCAAGGAAAACTTCACAGGGAAGGGAGCCACATCAGAGGGCAGTGAGTTGTCCAGATGAGTGAGGCAGGCGTCTTCCATTGTGCCAGCTTGCCTCCCTGATGACAGAAGGAAGGAAGGATTTCTGTCACTCACTCATCAGATATTTACTGAGCACTCCCCTTGGGTCAAGTCGTGTTCAAATTATTTTTATATTTGAATTCATTTGATCTTCCCAGTAAGCCCATTAGTTAGGCCCTGCTGTTGTTTTATTCATTTTACAGCTGAGAAAAACAAGGTCCAGAAGTAACTTGCCCAAGATCACACAGCTGGCGTGTGGCAGAGTTCTTAACACAGGCTATCCTACCTATAGTCATGTACAAACGAATAAAGAAGTCAGCCAGTGACAAACACTCTGAAGAGTAGAGAGAGTAGAGCAGTTGCTACCTCTGCTGAGGTCTCAGAGAGGGCTCTCTGGGGTGGTGACTTTTCAGCGATATCTCAATGCAAGGATGAACCATCCATGAGGTTCTAGGGAAGGGACATTCCGGGCAGAGGGGCATAGCAAGTACATAGGTTCTGAGGGAAAACAAGCTCCAGTGGGGAAAAGGACCCAGAGAGCAAAGGGCCAGGGTTAGACAGAAAGCCAGGGCAGGCTGGACCCAGGTTTTGGATCCTCATCCCCCCCTCCCCGCCACCACCTCCAGCTCTTCTGTGGCCAGTGCTGTCTGAGCCCTGCAGCATTTCCTGGCTTCACCTCCGCTCGGCTGTGTGATCCAGGGCGAGGGGCTTCCCTTCTCTCTGCCTTTGTTGGGTGCCTTGCCCATGTCTGGGGCTACTGTGAGGCCCCTGGGGTAAGGTACACTCTGGGCCCATGGTTGCTGCCCAGGTATGAGGTGGCAACCACTGGGCCATGTGTCTCCTTGCTGGGATGGCAGGTGGTCCTGGAGGTGGTTCTGGAGGTTTTGATTTCCTTGCGGACCTGGTCTAGTCCTTAGGTCTCAGAGAATGTGGACCCAGTACTGAGAGACCAAAGGACAGAATCAGAAGGAGATGCAGAGATCAAGAAGGACAGAGTAAGTTGGAGAGACAGGTCAACATAAAAACTGAAAGAGAGACAGAGAGAGAGATAGGATGGCGGAAGAGAAAGAAACAGTGAGAGAGAGAGAGAGAGACATTATGAATGTTTTATATGCCACTGAATTGCCTGCTTTAAGATGGCGAAAATGCAGAATTTTATGCTTTGTGAATTTCACTACAATAAGAAGAGACAAAGACAGAAGATGGCAAACAAAGAAAGACAGACAGATGGAAGTTCATAATTCCAGGGTCCTGACTGTCTTTGGACCTGGCTGGCCTCTGGGACTCTGAATTTGATGATGGAGGAGGGATCTGGGGTTCTTGTGCCAGAGCCTAGTTCTGCAGGGCCCAGAAGCTTTGGGCCAATCCTCCTTTCACCTGGGCTGCTGTGGAGACAGAATGCGCTGCCCCGGTCTGGCAGTGCTGGGTTTTGTTTGTGTGGGTTTGGGGGTGGGGTTTTGAGTCCCTAGCTGGGAGAAAGGGCCTGGGAGGTAGTCCCTTGCCAACTTTCTGGTCCCCACAAGTCCTCTTAGCAGGCACAGGCTCCTAGTCTGCCAAAGGGAAAGAGTGGGTACCAGGCCATGGGATGCCCACCCTGTCTGGATTTTGGGTGTCAGAATCACAGTAATTACCGTTTTGAACTTACAACTTGCAGGGTGTTAACCATCTGTTGGGTGGGCCCTGTGCTGAGGGTATGACCAGGGGTTAACCCTTTCAAGAGATGAGGAGGCTGCATTCAGAGAGGTCGAGGTCAAGGTCACACAGTGGTCACTAGAAGCTGTGTGGGCTGGGGAAAAATGACAAACCTAGACAGTCTCAAAGCTTGGGGCTGGGAATCATGTGCCCAAAGAGCTGTATTAGCCCGTCAAGTGCCAGCAGGCCCCCTGAAGTGTGGGAACCCCCCCACCCCGGATCTGAAGGTTGGGGCCAAGCTGGGCTTGCTGTGGACGGTGGACCCTTTCACACTGGTCTGCCTCTTTGAAAAGTTGTACCCAGGCCCCTGAGACCCTCCCAACGTGTCCAGAGTTTCTGAGCCCATCTTCCATGTGAGGACACTGAAGGTCACACTAGCTCAGGTGGCCAGAACAAAGCTCCCTAGCTGCGGGCAACAGTGCTACATCTGGAACTCAGAGTTTAGACTGGACCCAGGGGGAAGGGGGTGCAGGGAAAGGGTCGAAGTGCTTGGCGAACGCGCGGCGGCGCAGCCATCTGTAGGGCTCAGTTTGCACATCTCCGCCGGAACGGAGCCGCACCGGGTTGCCCACCCACTACCCCCGCCGGGCGGAGACCCCGCCCCGGAGGCGGAGGCAGAGGAGGGGGCAGAGAGCCGGCTCCGGCCTGCCCCTCTGTGCCTCCGCCCCGCCTCACGCCGCGCACAACCCGGGGCTCACGAGCTCTGGAGGCGCTGACGGCTCGGCGGACGGACGCACCGACGGACGGACGTGCGTAGCTCCCTGCGGTGAGTGCGCACTGACCCCTGCCCGGCCTCTTTCTCCCCGCTGCGCCGCGACCCCGCCAGTGTTCTCTCGACGCACCGATGCCTCGACGGCTCGGCGGCCTCACGGCCGCGCGCCCCGCGTCCAGGTCCCAGCGGCGGGGACTGCCCCTCAGCCGCCGGGCCCGTTGGATAGATGTGGGCACTGAAGCTGGCTCCTTACAGCGGGCTAGAGCTCCGCGGGCAGGTCCCCCACGCGCCAGTTCCCGTTGGTCACCAACCCCCCTCCCCTTGTCCCACTTTCCAACCGCGCCTCAGGTCGAGAGGCCCGGTCCCCATCAACCCAGGGGAAGACTGGAACTCTAGGTCAGGCACCACCGCTTCCTTCACACATCCTCAGTTACCCATCCCCCTTCCCCCAGTCACATTCACTGCCACACAGGCACTCACACCAGTAGCCAGCAGAAGTTCTTCTGCACTGCTCGTGGGTGCACCCACCCCCATGTCTGGCATTCTGTTCTTCAGGTCTCTTAGTCCAATGTTCAGAGCCTCCTCCCCTAAATTTCTCTCACACATGTTTGGGGTCCTCACATTACCCCTCACACTCTGCCCTTTTGTGCACACGTGCTTAATACACACGTGCCTTGCACACTGGCATCTCTCAGACATACGTGCCTCTGTATAAAACATTTGTGTTTCTGTTAAACTTGTGCGCGTCTCTAACATGCGCTTATGTCTGCCCCACGTGTGACTATCACACACATCATATGTCTCATGTGCGTCTCACACGCATGGAGTCACAAACAGTTCCACACACACTGTGAATCTTGCACACAAAGTCACATATGCCCACAGCTTTGTAGCCTAGGCACTGCCATGCCATACCTCCATGGGCACAGTCCTGAGGCTATTCTGAGTGGTTGGAAGTTGGGGTGGGGAGGCTCTTGTCTGACACTCCCTCACAGTGGGGCCTGGGTGGCTTTGGGGAGCACAGCGGGGGCATCTGCCTGCAGGGTGGCCCTGACTCTGTCAGCTTCCCCACTTCTCATCACCCTCTGCACCCTCTGCCTTTCCCCACTCTCCCAAGAAGGAGTGCCTCCTTTCTTTGCTGTCACAAGTTCTTGCCTTGACTTGGACTGGTCCGAAGCTGGTCTGGGCCAGGAGGTATCACATGACAGGCCAGGAAAAGAAAAAAAGGTTTTGGGTGTTGATCACCATCTTGAGCCCCTGGAGTAAGGGAGCCTTGATGTCTGGGCCTGGCACTGGCATGTACTTGTGGCTGAGTGACTGGGGCTCTGGGCCTCACCTTCCCTACGTGCAGATGGGGGTGAAGGTCCCTACCAGGAGGAAGGAGGGACCCGGAGCTGTTGCTTTCAGTGCTTCCTCAACTTCCCACCCTCCCTTCTGTGTTCAGAGCTGTGTGGTGGGGCAGTCAGTGGGCTGAGGATGGATGAAGTCAAAGGATCTGATTCCTGTGGCATGAAAATCGGCCAGTCCTGGTTGTGGTTGTCCCTGCATGTTTTGTTTGGCTCTTACTGTGTTGTTATTATTTTTAAAAATTTAATTAGCTGGCAGCATTTACAAATTGTCAGATTTCACATAAAAGTCCAGATTTCTGTCTTCTGAAAAATCACAGGGTCTGGCAGCTCAAAGTCCACATCTCTATGTGATGCTCATTGGCTGGTATTGCCTGTCTGCTGCCACTGGGGATGGGGCTGGAGCACCATTTGGCCACAGTCCCCACCCGGCCTGCATGCACATTCTTGGCTCCTGCCTGGCCTGCCTAGGCTTCCATGTTGGCTGACCCTGCTGTATAAATGGGGGTATTTTTGCTGCAGTGCCCACCCCAAAGTGGGTGTAGGCTAGTCCTTTCATTCATGGCTGGGGAATCCTTGAGTAAGCCTCCAGTCTTTCAAGGCCTTACTCATCAGAGCACTGATGGGCATGCCAGGGGCCTGGCATCTTGTGATGCTGCAGGCAGTTTCTGCTACACTGTGGGAAATAGCAGCCTGGAGGCCACATCAGAGAAAAGCAATTATTTCAGAGCCAGGCCTCAATACGATGGTTTTCTTCCCAGATCTTGTCAATGACCCTGCAGGTCACAGTCTTACCCCTGTGTGCCAGCTGGGGGAACTGAGGCTCAGAAAGGGTCTTGTAGCAAGCAAAGGGTCAAGCTGGGATTTCAACCCAGGTTTTTTTTTACCCTAAAGTCAGTCTCTTTGCCCCTTTCTTAATGCATGCGTGAGATGAAGGACTTGGTCTCATTGACTCTGGGCAAATTCCCTGGGCAAATTCGCTGAGACTGGTGCATGTCTGACATATAGTAGGTGCTTAATGAGCTAGTGGAACAACTGAGGGAAGTAAAGTTGTGTTCTCTGTAGAGGTCAAGGTGGAACTAAATTCAGGGCCTAAGATGAAGATCTCACATGGCCTAAATGGCCATTAAATTTTCTTTGAATTTTCCTGAAAGCCCAGTGCAATTTCCTGCTCTGATCTGATGTTCATGTTCACTGTGATCCCATTGACCACCAGAGTGAAGACCTCCAAGTCCCTTGAGTCAGTATGGTCTCAAGGGCATTGTGGTGTGTGCTGTTGGACATCACATTCGATGTTTGCCCTGCATTTGGGGACTGTGAGTGTGAGCATATTCCCTTTAAACTCCCTTTAGGCCTTGGTGGATGAGATGCCTTACAAGAAGGGACTCAGTCAGAGGAGGGAAGACTGGCTTCAGCTCCGATGCGTGGCATTGGGTTGGGCAGCCACTGAGTTAAGTCCTAATTCTCATGACCCTCTGCTCTCTCTTGTTTGCCACCTTCAGGTGGCTGAATTCACTTAATCTTAGTGAATTCATGATGTGTGGCCTCCTGAAAGATTGTTGACTGACTGGCTGAAGACCAGCTCTCTCAGTGGCACATGGGACTTGGGGATGGTGGGCGGCTCCTGGCCCCTTCCTCCTGGAAGTTTTTGTTTCTGTTGGGGAGGAAGGTGCTGGGTCTGGCTGCAGAAGGTGGTGCTGAGGGCCTGTCCCACCCTTTTCTGGGCCTCAGTCTTCTGTAAAGTATTGGGTTGGCCAAAAAGTCCATTTAGTTTTTTTCTGTAAAATAAAGACCCAGTTTTTATTCTCACCAATAACTTTATTGATTTGGATATTCTGAGCATGTCAGCTATCTCCCACTATTGGCTTCTAGTGGGTAGAGGCCGGGGTGCTGCTAAACACCTTCCAATGCATAAGGCAGCCCCACAGCAGAGAATCATTTAACCAAAATGTCAACAGTACCAAGAAGCTTCGCAAACCACTTTTGACACGTTTGATCAGTCACGGCACCTTCTCCATACACAGCACAATCTTTTGTTGCCTTTTTATGTTTCTTGAAATAATCAAACATAATATGCCGAGAATGTTGTGTATTTTCATCTATCTTCAATATTAAAATGGCTGCACAGAAATTTGCCAATTTTGTTAAGTTTTTTTAAAAAATTCATTCTTATTTGACAGCTGTCACAATATAATCTAACAGAATTATTTCGAATGATGTTAAAGACAGCTAAGCACTACTGGAGCTATTAAAGGGAGAAACCTGTTCTTCTTGCTGACACAGTAAAGAATTACAGATCAGCAAGACTATTGGTGTGCAGGCAAAGTGTTTATTTGTGTTCAGTTCTAATGGAAGTGCAGTTCTAATTGGTGTGCAGGCAAAGTGTTTATTTGTGTTCAGTTCTAATGGGAGAGAAAAAGCAAGGGAGGCCAGAGCAGGGTAACCAGAGGCTGGGTGACTCTGAGGATTTATAAAGTTGATGGGATGCAGGTGAGGAAGTTACATATTGATTGACGGGTATAGGTGGTGCCAGCTTTCCTGGGGAGACGAGACTATACCAACGTAGGCATGTGTGGGAGTCTGTTAGCCCGAATCCTTATCTTGCTCCAGACCCTATTTGTTCATTTTGTATACATGATGGGAGGCAGGCAGTTAACCAAAGTTGTTCTATGGGCTTCACTGTGGATCCTTTCCTCCTTTCCCCTACCAGGTCTTGGGATGAATGCAGTCTCAAGGTTTCCTTTTCCCAGCTAGTGGAGATGATACACACAGACTTTCAAGCACCACCCCCTCCCCCAGCACCTTCCTGCTCAATCATAGTTTTGCTTGTTGTTCAGAATGCCTGGCAGCTTTATCAAGCCAGGCTCAGGACTACAGGGTCAATGGGTGAGACATCTCTTCCTTTGCTTTTAGCCTCCTGTATTAAGTTCTTTGTTAGATTGCAATGGTGAGGGCCCTGCCTTTATTTCCCCTCCGACCTCGTGTTCCTAGCTGCTACCATAACAGAGCCATCATATGGAAAAAACTAAATGAACTTTTTGGCCAACCCAGTAGGTGCTGCCCAGTGGTTTTCCAGTGCTCATGGTTCTGAAGTGGGGATATGGTCATAGGATCCTGGGGTCTGCTGTCCAGGTGGCAGCTGTGCGTAGCCCTCCTCTGTGGCTTCCTGAACTCTCTCTGCCCCCATCTCCCCCCCAGCCAAAGGCCTTGCCCAGGGATGCTGTTCCAGCTTGTGAAAGGACCCAGCACTATGCTCTGCTAGCCTGTGGCCTTCCGAGGGCCATCACTTCTAATTCTGTCAGTCAGGAGATGCTGCAGAGCCTGGATGTCCTGCACTGAGGGGTGGCCAGGCAGGAATGGTCTGGGTAGGGAGCTCATGGTGGGTAGTGCAGAGACTATTTTTGCTTCTATGCAGTTTATATTCTAGTTGGAGGAGTGAGGTGGGGTAAGTTGGTCAACAAAGAAATTAATTCTGTTGATTTCCCAGAGGTATAGATGCTATAAAGGAGCTATAAGGCAGCAGGGCAACCAAATCCAGGTAGGCAGGGAAGGTCTCGTTTGAGAGAGGTTCCCTGAGTTGAGACCAGAGTGGTGAGCCTTGAGGTGGGACCCTGCTTGGTGTGTGTGATGGAATGGGTGAGGGACAGCAGAGAGGAGCAGGGCAGGGAGATTGAAAGCTGCTGGAGAACTGTGAGCCAGGGAGTGATGAGAATTGATTTCTGCTATAAGACGCCCTCCCTAGCTAGCTGCAAGATCAAGAAGAGGCTTTGCTCCTCGACAGAGTGGGTGCGGCCGGGAGTGCTGAGCTGCCTGATCATCACTCGTTAGAGCCAGCTCTGTGCTGGTGGCAGTTTTTACCCGTAAGAAGCTACAAGCAGGTTGGGGAGAGAGCCCTGTCAACAGACATTTGAGATCCAGGGTGACACACCCTGGTTAAATAGATGCTGGCATGGCCTTACAAGGAAATATTACGCAGCTGTAAAAAATGGGGTGCTTTCTATGGAAAGATTTTTAGGATCTGTTAAAAGAAAAACACAGTGTGCTGAATGGTATGTAAAGCATACTACCTCCTGTGTAAAGTAAGAAATACAAATACACGTTTGCTTGGCTGTCCAGAAACAAACTTGGAAGAGACACCAGGAGCAAGTTGTGGTGGTTACCTGTGGTTACCTGGGGAGGCGGTGCAGGTGGGGGACAAGCGTGCAGGGGTGAGGAGGTACTTCCCACTGTGTGTCTTTTATATTTTCTGGTTTTTGAACCATGTGACTATATTGCCTGTTGAAAACATTACATTAAATTCAAAAGCAGCTGGGCAGTTGGTGGTTGATTGCTCATTTGTGAGTTTTAAGTGGAAGTGTTTAAGGATGGTTTTTAAATTGCCTGCTTTACTGACCTTGTGGTGGAATGGACGTCTTCCTGGCTTGGTATACAAAAGTTTCCACTGTAATTAAAATTGGATGGTAACAAAGTCACTTTTTGCAAGGCCTAGCAAATGGACAAAAGAAAAACCCACCCTTTCCTTCTCCCCCTTTTCCTGTGGTTGTATTTCCTCTGGTGATTTGGCTGCTGGTTCTTCCTAGGGTGGGCACTGGTGCACTGACCATTCTGTCCTGAGCCTACCCACAGTCCGCTAGCGACAGATCCGGACTGCAGGAGGGCTGGAGTAGTGGGCAGTGGTGCAGGGAAATGGTGCAGTGCTGCTTTGGCATCCTGCAAGATTCAGATCCTAGCTCTACTACCCACAGGCTGTGCTCTCTTTGCTCCAGTTACTCACCCTCTGAGCCTCAGTTCCCTCATCTGTAAAATGGTTCCCATACCTGTATTTCTCAGGGTTGTTGGAAGGAGGAAATGAGAACACTTATTCCTTTATTCAGCAGATATTTATTGAACATTTACTGGGTGTTGGTCACTATGTTGAGTGTTGGGGATAAAGCAGTGACCAAGGCAACGTCTTTGTCCCCACAGAGCTTCTTTTCTGGTTGGGCAAAGCAGACGGGAGACAAGTGGATGCTCTGTGTGGTGTGTGCTGTGCTCCATGCCTGCGAGGAAGAGCAGACAAGTTGGTCTGGGGCTGGCAGTGGGAAGGTAGGGCTCTTTTAGAGAGAGTGTCAGGGAAGGCCAGCGGAGCAGGTCCTGGGTGCAGTCGGGATGGGATGTTCAGGCAGAGGGCATCACAAGTGCAAATGACTGGAAGTAGCTGGAGGACCGGACTCCTGTGAGAAGGGAGGGTGGTCAGGGCATGGGCCCAGTCTGGTGTTTTGATTTTATTCTGGGTGTGATGAGGATTCAATTCCTGGAGACACGAGGTCTGAATGAGATTTTAAAGATCTAAGGGAGAGCAGCGTGGGGCCTACATCCAGGCCTTAAGGGGTAGTGGGCAGCTGTGGAGTTATGGCCTTCCTCCCAGAGGGTTAGCAGCCCTGGCCAGGTCTTATTGGGAATAGCCAGGGAAGTCTTGTGGAGTTGGGGTTCCCGGTTAGTGGCTGCCTGGACACCCTGCCAGGGACATGTGGCCAAGGCCTTGGGTTCTCTCTCTCACACACAGCTCTAGCAGTAGCCTGTAGTGTGGGCCAGCCCGTGGTCCCTTCCATAGCCATCCCGAGGGCTGCAGGGACTCAGACAGGTAGTGATGAAATGCTCTTTGGTCAGGGCTGTCCTGGAGGAGAGCACAGAGGCCCTGGATGGTGGAAGCATTCAGCCAAACCTGGGGGTGGTCAGCAGGGAAGGCTTCCTGGAAGAGGTGTTATTGGCACTGTAATGTGAAAGTAGAGGGGTGAGGGAGACACAGGGACAGGAGAAAACCTGGCTTCTTGAGCATGGAGTGAAGGGGAGGTGGGAGGAGGAAGAACTAGAGAGGGACCCAAGTCTGTCCACCTCCAGATTCTGTCCCAGGCAGACTGCTCCTTGATTACAAGGTCCCACTGGCACACACGTACCACTAACTCATCTACTCTGGGCTGGTCCCCTCCTAGGGCCCCTCTTGGGTCAAGCCATGCGTCATTGTACTTCATTGTCCTCACAGTTATTGGAATTAGGAAACACTGCAAAAATGCCTCTGCCTTCTCATATATGGAGATTGTTGCAATGAAAGTACTGGTTTGGGGAAAGGTTATTTCCTTCCTTGAGGGTGGGGAGCCTGGCTTTATGTGGAGTATTGTAGGCCAGAGTGACCTCGCCCGAGTCACAGTGCTGATGAGGAAGTGGTGCTGCCTGCCTGCCCAGGGCTGGGACTCGGGGACCCTGGGAACTCTGCCTGGCCAAGAGGGTGGGGAGGGGAGCGTGTGCCTGAGGAGTGGGATGGCTGTTTTGGGGCATAGGAGGCCTTTGCCTTCAGGTAGACCCTGCTGGCTTTAGGCTACCTCATCTCCTAAGTCCTCAGTTTTCTGTTCTGTGAATTGGGGGCAGCCTTGCTGACTCTGCTGTCATTTTGTCCCTAGGAACGGCCTAAAACATGGGAAGAGGGCTATGAAGTGTAGAGTGGCGGTGGGTGAGGGTATGTGGGGAGTGCAGGGGACACTGTTTTGTCTCCTGGCCTGAGTCACATGATCCTGGATAATGAGGATGTTCTCTCTCAACCTCAACCTCTCCGTCTGTTAAAGGGACCTGGTGGTAGTGCCCACATAGTAGAGTTGGTGTGAAGACTGAAGGATGTATGGAAAACCCCAGGTGTGGGCTTTGGCGAGTATGTGGTGCTCAGTTAATACATGTTAGCGAGGTTCTTTTTAGTCTCAAGGCCATCCTGTTCTCTCACTTCTCTTCTCTCTATTCTGATCTCTGAGATGCCTTTGTCTGAATCGGAGCCAGCCCTGGCCTCTGTGGTCGGGACACACTGGGTTCTTTTATTCTTTTAGATAATTGTTTAATTACAGTTGATATATGACATTATATTGGTTTCAGGTGTACAACACAGTGATTAGACGTCTATGTAACTTATGAAATGATCATCCCCATAACTCTAGTACCCACCTGGCACCATACATATTATTACAATACTCTTGACTATTGCCAATATTATCGTGTGATAATATTGTACAATACTATTACTGTACATCCCCCAGCTGTTCTTTAACTGCCAGTCTATACTTCTTAATCCCTTTACCTTTTTCACCTCCAGACCTCCCATCTGACAGCCATCAAAATGTTCCCTGTATCTGTGAGTTTGTTTCTGTTCTGCATGTTTGTTTGTTTTTTCGATTCCACATGTAAGTGACATCGTGTGGCACCTGTCTTTCCCTGTCTGACCTATTTCACTCACTCAGTCCATCCACGTTGTTGCACGTGGCAAAATACCATTGTTTTTGTGTGGCTGCTTCCACACCTGGGCTGTTGTAGGTAAAGCTGCAATGAAAGGGGCACACCGGTTCTCGCAGCCTCCCAGAGTTCGTTCTTCCTCAGCTCTGGTTCCTCATCTTGGCCCGACATTTTCAGCCATGTATTTGGTCATTAAGTGAACTTTTGGTGATCCAGAAAATTCTATTCTTCTTAGAGTCTCCTCAGCATTAAAAAAATTTTGGTAGAGAACTCTTGGGATCCCTGAGAATACCTCCCCAGCACCCCCTGAGTCTGTGGCCCGCGGTTGGAGTGCTAGACAGGGAAGATCTTTGAGCAGGAGAGTGTAGGCCACCTGGCCAAGTGGGGACTGTGTGGAGACAGGATGGGGACCGAGGGTCAGGGCCAGCTCAGGAAATGGGTGGTCTTTATACATGCCAGCCCCTCAGAGGCACGCCACACTACCATCTTTCACTCCTGGCGCTTGCTCACTCTCTATTTCTCTCCCACTGCCCATCACTTTGCCAGCTAGCCTGGTCCTCCTGGTAGTTGGTACTGGCCTAGGATCTCAGTGTTTCCTGTCTGGTCCTCTGTGTATCTTCATAGCAGATGAATCATGCCACCTTGTCTGACCATGACACCCCAGGATTGCTGTCTGCTGTTGTCTGATTACATGGCTGATACAGGCAGGCCCCATGGGTGCTTCGTGGTTCTTTCTTGGGGAAGGATCCAGTGGGTGTTGGCTTCCTCTCATAAAATGAGGATTAGCATAATCTCATCTAGTGTCTTGCCTCTCATGTTTTACATTATACCGAGTACATTTTTAAAAATGCCTCCCCTGTTTTATTAATATTTGTTTTTAAAGGAGACGTTCTGTCACAACTATAGACAGAAATCAGGATCACTCACATGGAATCAACAATACCCATGACAATGAAAATAAATGTAGCTACAAAGCAGGACCAAATTCTCCTTTTGTTCCCTCCCTCAGTCTGAGCCGTGAGTCCTGTCCTTTCTTTGTTAAAAAGAAGGTTGGTAAGTGGCAGGGAGGTGTTCATGGCACTGAGAGTCTTCTGTGATGTGACTGGTTAAAACGGTGTACAGAGGGGTCCTTACTCACTGTGGGGATCTTGCCCTGAGACCTTCCCTCACCATACATGGTTATCTCTAGCCCCATTGGAAAGGCCCCTCTGGCTGGTCATCACACAGCTCACACCTGCTTGGAGCCCTCCTGCTTTCTGGGCCCTCCTGGGCATGTTTCTCACGGGGCAGGGCTGTGAGAGGAGGCTGCAGCCCCTCCAGCCAGGATGTGTTCTTTCTTTCTTTTTTTTTTTTTTTATAAA
>PVJI01020334.1:0-29260 GCA_004026765.1 Micronycteris hirsuta | reverse complement strand
ATCCTATGTAAATATGCCCTAAGCCCCTAATAAAAACCCTGGCTGGGCAAGCCACGAGGCTTTTTTCCCTAGGATAATGGGAGAAAATGCCCGTGACCCTGGCTTCATCTCATAATGTGTCTTTGTGTGTGAATCATTGATGCTTCAGGCCCAAGTCCACCCCACGGCGGATTCTGCGGGCTCGGAATCCGCCACACCTTTTTCTCTGATCAGATTAGGGAAGTTTTCCATCATTACTTTTTCAAACAGATTTTATATCCCTTTCTCTTCTTCTTCTTCTGGTGTCCCTATTGTACAGATATTGTTACCATTCATGTTGCCCTGCATTTCCCTTAATCCCTCTTCATTCTTTCTGAGCCTCTTTTCCTTTTCTTGCTCTTTCTGGGTGTTTTTTTTTCTACCTTGTCCTCCAGCTCACTGATCTGATCTTCTGCTTCATCGAGCCTGTTTTTGATTCCTTCTACTATGTTCTTCAGTTCAGAAATTGTATTCCTCATTTCCTCTTGACCCTTATTGATATTTTCTATTTCCTTTTTCATGTTGACATAGTTTTCAGTGAGTTCATTATAGTTTCTCTGTATTTTCTGGTAATTCTCTGTGAGCTCATTGAGCTTCCTTATAACCAATGCTTTGAACTCAATATCTGATAGTTGACTTGCCTCTGTTTCATTTATCATTTTTTCTGGGGCTTCCTCCTTTCCTTTCATTTGGAGATTGTTTCTTTGTCTTTCCATTGTTTGTGAGACTCTTCTTGTTAGCCTCTGTTTCTTACATTGATCTGTTCTGACTCCCTGTGTTTATGGTATGAACTTCTATGGTAGAATACCTGAGATTCAGTGATGCAGTCTCCTTAATCTCCTGAGCTCTCTGGTCTTGGATTGTCGTTTATGTTGTCTCTCTGTATGTCTTTGGGTTTTGATTGTTGTTGGGTCTTTCTTTGGTGGGTCCATTCCTCCAGCTGGTTAACTAAGTGTTGCTCTGTTCCTCAGAAGATCAGGTAGGTGTTTTACCAGTGGGCAGAGGGGAGTGGATTCTGGTCCCACCTATCTCGCCATGATCTTCCTCTCTCTGTATTTTTTTTAAGGCTCTGTTGTTGATTTATGCTCTCATCTTTATCATTTCCATCCTTCCACTGTTTCTGGGCTTTGTTGTTTTTCTAGTTTTTTTTAGGTGCAGTGTTAGATTGTTTATTTGAGATTTTTCTTGTTTCTCGAGATAGGCCTGTATTGCTATGGAATTTCCTGTCAGGACTGCTTTTGCTGTGGCCCATAGATTTTGAGTTGTGTATTCATTTTTGTTTCTAGGAGTTTTTGATCTCCTCTTTGATCTCATTGGTTACCCATTCACTATTTAATAATGAGCTATTTTGCTTCCAAGCATTTGAATGTTTTTGAGTATTTTTATTTAGGTTAATTTCTAATTGCATGCCTTTGTGGTCTGAGAACATGCTTGATATGATTTCAATTTTCTTGAATTTTTTAAGGCTTTTTTTGTGGCCTAATATGTGATCTGTATTTGAGAATGATCCATGTGAACTGGAGAAGGGTGTATCTACTTCTTTGGAGTGAAATATTATGTATACGTCAATTAAATCCATTTGATCTGGTGTTTTGTTCAATACCCTTATATCTTTACTTTTTTTTTTTTTTTGTATGGAAGATCTCTCCATTGTTGACAGAGTGGTGTTAAAGTCCTTTATTATGACAGTATTGTTGTCAATATCTTCTTTAAAGTCCCCTATTTTTTTAATGCATTAAGGTGTTTCTGTATTTGGTGTATGTATGTTTACAAAAGCTATGTCCTCTTGTCAGATCAATCCCTTCAAGACTATGAAGTGCCCTTCTTTATCTTTTTTATAGCCTTTTTTTGAAATCTATTTTGTCAGTTATAAGAATCTACAGCCTCCTTTTTCCTTTTTTCTTTTTTTTTTAAATTAATTTATATGGAGTATTTTCTTCCATGTATTTTACTCTCTGCCTGTGGAAATCTTTTGCTCTGAGGTGGGTCTTTTGTAGATAGATAATGTATGCGGCAGGATTTCTTATCCATTTGGTTACTTTATGTTTTGATTGGAACATTTACTTCATTTGCATTTAAGGTTTTTCTATTGTACTTATGATTTTCTCTCTATTTCTTCTTTTTCATGCAGAAGGTCCTTTACATTTCTTCAATACTGGTTTGGTGGTAGTGAACTCCTTTAACCTTACTTTGGGAAGCTCTTTATTTGGCCATCAATTTTAAATGATAGTCTTACTGGATAGAACAATCTAGGCTGAATGTTCTTAGTTTTAATTTCTCTGAATATTTCTTGCCAATATCTTCTGGCATGTAGTGTTTCTGTTGAGAAACCAGCTGAGATTCTAATAGGGTTCCCTTGTGTATAACTGACTGTCTCTCTCTTACTGCCTTTAATATTCTCTCTTTGTTGTCAAGCTTTGCCATTTTAGTTGTCATGTGTCTTGGTGTAGGTTTCTTTGGATTCATATTTATTGGGACTTTCTGTCCTTCCTGAACTTGTGTCACCTTTTCCCTTACCATGTTGGGAATGTTTTCTGCCATTATTTCTCCAAATATGTTCTCTATCCTTCTCTCACTCTCATCTCTTTCTGGCACTCCTATGATGCCGATGTTGTTACACTTGATGTTATCCAAAAGGTCCCTTAGACTTTTCTCATTTCTCTTAAATCTCTTTTTCATTTTCAATTTGAGCGTGTACTCTAATCTTATCTTCTAATTCACTGATTTGATCCTTGGTTCACCTAATCTACTGTTGATCCCTTCTAGCATATTCTTCATTTCAGATACTGTTTTCTTCATTTCTGACTGGTTCTTATTTATAGTTTCTATATCCTTTTTAATGCTTACTATCTATCACTGAAATCATCTATTCTTCCCCTAAGGTTTTTGAGCATCCTTAAATAATATTAATCATTCTTTTGAATTCTGCATCTGGTAATTCTGCATCTGCATCTTCTATTTCATCTACATCTTTTAATTGTTTTTGTGGGAATTTCTGATTTTCTTTTGCTGATGACACATTTGATCTCTGTATGTTAGATAGGTGTGGTATGTCTCCTACTTTGACTGTTTTATGATATAGGTATCTTGCTGGGGTTAGTTGTCCAAGGCTTCTGATCACCTGAACTCTGTGGTTCAGGAGTGTATCTTACAGGTCATTTGACCCTCTTGTTGTAGTTGTGTCTTAAATGCTGAAGGTTCCTTTGTGGGTAGAGTTATATTCTCAGACTGGGAAACTCTAAGAGTATCCCTCAATATCCATGTATGGGATGCTGTGCATTTGCTGCCCTTTGATGTAGGATTGTCCCCATCAGGGTCTGGAGCCTTCAGGGATCCCTCTTTAGGTGTACTGATTATGTGGCTAGTTGGTTTGAGCTTTGGTGTGGGCTGAAGCCTACCATTGGTTTTCTCAGTGTGGGTCTAATTGGGTAAAGTTCATAAACAGGTCACTTTAAGAGGTGTAAAACCAGCCCTGGTCTATCTCTGGGTTGCTATTAGACTATTTTCTGCTTGTATCTGTGCTTATTGGACTTGCTTTGCACATGAGGGGTCAGTCTGTGAGAAAAAGTCAGCTCTTTCCTACTTGGAGCTAGTGGCAGTTCTGTATAAGAGCTGAGACTCTCCAAGGTCAGCCTCCCCCTTTCAGTCTCTGTTCCTCCATGAGGTTATCTGGTTTTTCTCCAGAGACTTTTGATAAGGGTCTGTAAGCTGAGACCAGGTCTGTCGAGATAGGGCTAGCAGGTTTCCACTTTGTTAGTCCTGCAGACAGTAGTTCTTTCAGTGAAGGGAGAGTAGCCCTTAACTCCAAGCCAATCCCTTCAGTTTTTGGCAGAGGCTCTTAACAGCTGATTCTTCAGGTTGGGACCATTCAACTTTCCCCTTTGCAGGAGTAAGCTCAACAGCTCTGGACTTCAGGTGACAGATTAAAAAGGCCTCCTATTGGAGTTGGAGTTGGAGCAAGACAATACTGCAGGTGGGGACTAAACTCTGTTTCTCATTCCAAGCCCTCCGTAGGAAGCTAAGCTCTCTGTCTTGCTCCCAGGAAATATTCTCCAAAATTCTCACACTTTGAAAGTCCCCATTTGGAGTTTTCTCCCTCTGCAGAACTGTACCCAGCACACAAATGTTGGGCCTGGCAGGGCTATTCTGCAGAGTTTCCCCAATGGAGGTGGTACCTGTAACCCTGCAGGGCTAGGGATGGGCATTCCCCTCATTTCCCAGGAGAATTTAGACTGTGAGGGGTTTTGTATTTCTGGAAAGTATCCCAGGCACTCGACTCTCACACATCTAATGTCTAGCCCACAGCCTCTGCAGGAAAAACAGTTCAGAACTCTCTATTCCATGAAGCCCTTGGTTTGCTTGCAAGCAGAGCTGTACTGGACCCAGAAAAACCCATCCTTGCACAAATTTCTGATCTCTCTGCCCAGATAGTCTCAGGAGGAAAGGACCCAAAGATCCAGCGTGGCTTGGTGTGGCTGAGAAAAGTTCAGAACAGGTTAAAAAAAAACACAGTTTTCCCATTCTGTAAGGTTCCTCTCTGCAGCCACAGCAGGGCCACAGCAGCAGCAGCAGCAGCGGGGTAGCTCATAATGGAGAATGAAGTGCCTCCAGCAGGATTAAGAGTGGGAAACTGGTCCTCTTTCCTAATCCACACAGCAAGATCTCTGTTTTGATCTCCCCCATGCCCTGCAACTGCTGTCTATTATTCTCAGAAGCCCTCTTGCATCAGCATGGTTTCTGTCTTAGTCTGAAGGATTTAACCTGGTACCCAAAACCATAAAAACACTTTACACTGAATTGCAGTCTGTGATTTTCACAAATATGGTGGAACCTAACTGCTTACCACTGTCAGAGACCCCATAGCTTCCCCTTCCCTCTCTATCACTGTATTTTTATGGGCCCATGATTCAAAGCAGAGGGCATTATGTAACTGCAATTTCAATCTGGTGTTTTTGCTGGCAGAGCAGCTGCATGTGGGGTCCTTACTCAGCCATGTTTCAGTTGTTTTGAAAAGTCTTTATGTGGTACCCACACCATAGTACTGAGTCACTGTCTGGTTCCTCATGCATATAACCTCCCCTAAAAGCAAAATGTTTCTCAAAGTCCCAGCTGGCTGCAGCTGCTGGTGCCTCTGACAGACCAGGTGTGGCAACCTGATCTCTCAAGCAGTCTGAGTCCCTATCTGATCTCTCCAGGTTGGTGCTTCGGCTATGAAAGTGCTGCTTGCTATGTGTGTGCACCATGGGTCTCACATACTCAGTGGATCCCTGCAGGTTAACCCTGATTAGGGTTGGGGATCCCTGTGTGGAACTAAATCCTCCTGCTCTCAGAGGGGAGGGAACTCCAAAGCTGTAATTTCTGTCTGGCCTCAGTACTGCTACAGGAGCCACACACAGGGTATTTCCCCATCAACTTATAAAATCCCTTTACTGGCTGCTACAGAGCATCTTCTGTACTCCTTGGCTTTAAAACTTCATATCAGCTACAATTCCACTGATTGTTCAGATTGATTGTCAGAAGATCAGATAAAAATCTAGGTTGGGGCAGGAGCTAGAGGACTCAGCTCCACCTACTTGCCGCCATCTTCAGTCCCCACATGTTCTTACTGATTACTGCTCAGTGGGACCTCAGCAGCCGAGCCACTGAGTGCTTCTCAAGGACAACAGATGCAATGATGGCATCCTGATATAAGTTACTTTATTCTCACATCAAAAAAGAACTTAACTTCTTTTTTTTTGTTGTTGAAATTCTTAAATTTTATTTTATTTTTGTTCAATTACAGTTATTTGCATCCTCTCCCCTCCCCTCCTCCCTTCCCCTAGAACTTAACTTCTAAAAACAACTTTTCTTTTGTCTTTGTCTTAAAGCAGTAGTTTTACTAAGTCATAAAAAGTGGATTTTAAGCCATTTTAAAACTATATACAACACTATTCCTGAGTTGTAGTTTTTATAACAAACAAGTAAATGTAAGTAAACTATTTTCCTGAGTTCTATTAGTCTTAGTAACAAATTACCAAACCTGAAAGGTGGGGAGGGTTTTGGGAACCACCTGACTTTATAGATAAGTCAGATAGAAAAGTGAATAGCATGGTGCCCAATAATTGTGACTAGCACCTGAAGTGAGGGTAGTCTTATGGGACTGAAAGCTGTGGAGTCTGGTGCTAGAATTGAATTAAAATGTAGGGGGTGTCTAAAGAATTGGAGAACATTTTCTGGTGTAAAGCACGCCCAAGCACTTTACACTGCTCTGTCTGGGAAAGGGGCAATATGGTATATTTGGAGCTTAAGCTGATTCTCAGGCGAAATGAAACAAGTTACGCCTGGTTCCCTACAAAAACTTCTCAGCAATTATTTAAGCCAAAATTATCAGGCATAATAACATGTTGTATAATTTGTCAACACATAAAAATATTCTTTATGAAGCTTGAATACGGGGACTCTGGCCCCCAAATTTTGTAGGCTTCATTACTAACCTAATTTTGGCCAGTCTTAAAGAAGCTCTGAAACTCAGTCTCCTCTAGTTGCTCAAACTGAATAACTTTATAAAAACATGCATGAGCATTTCTGCTATAATTTTTCTAACATAATTATTATACTACAAAAATGTGTTTCATAAAGAAGATATACTTAACTCCAAACTCATAAAATGTTCAATGCTTAAACATTTGTAGCTTTTCTCAAGAAAGTTTTTATCAGCACCCATGTATGCTCCTATTGTGTCTACCAGTATACTCCCGAACCAGACTTAGAGAGTTCCAAATGAATGAAAATTACAGCAGGTTTTGCACTTATTTTCATACAGTAAACATGATTTCTAAAGATAAATCAATAGCATGAAAACCTACATAAATCATATTTTATAAGAAATACTGCACTTTTAAGTTTAGCTCTATTTTAAAAGCTTATAGAAATATTGTTAATCTTATAAATTTTATTTTGTTTTACATTTTAAAATTAATATTTATGTCTTTAGGCTATTCATAGTCATATTTTAAAATATGACTGAATTTTAATTATAAAGTACAATTTATGTATAAATAATGCAATATATTTTGATGATGAAAGTTCTGAAAATTTAAAAGTGTGAAGAAAACAGGAGGAAGTACTTAGTAACTTTAATAGATATATTTATAAATTATATGTTGTGAAAGGATTGGGATTAATGAGCTGGGTAACTGTGAGCACTTTGCGGGAAGCGTAATGAAGACTGGCTCAGTGGAAGTGTGATTAGATGTGCAGTATCGAGGCTGAGACCACACACCTCACTGGGGAGGGGTATGAAGGTGAAGCCTGGCGGAGCAGAGTGAAGAAATGTGTGATGACGGAGAAGGGCGCAATGTGGCCTGCTCGGGGGAGCTGCCTTCCTGCACATGTCACATTTGCATAGACCTCGTCTCCATTTCCATTTGCAATCATTGATCATTTACATGAATAATGCAGCTTTCTCGCAAGATTCTCTCTACTCCAAGGGAAAAAAAGGGTACACATATGCTTATGGCAAACTTTCTTAACCATAATCAATTTTAAATATATTTAAAATACAAGCACAATGGAAAAATGTATTACATTTATGCATAACACCTTGTCATTATCACAAGTTCTATTGGGGAACATTAGTATAGACCTTCTCTTCCATTCCATTTATCCCAATAGTTTTTGGATGCAGTGTTGAAATTCCCCCATGTTTTAGTGTGTTTTTATCCAAGAACTTTGAACATATTAAGCCTAGTTATTTTTTAATGTTTTGTATGATTGACTTCCTTTTTTTTTTTTTTTGTTAGCCTACAGTGTGAGGGATTGAGTCAATCTAATCAAGAGCTGAGCTTGTTTTCAGTTTTGTTGTTGTTACGTGCCACCACATCCTTCGTGTTCTTCTAATGTTACACTGAGTTTTGGGGAATAGCTGGATTGCCTAACCCGTGTTTCTCAAGGTTTCCCTTCCACTTCAGCTTCAAGTACTTCTTGTAACCTGAAACCTCAGAGACATTAGTAAGCTGCTTCCCGTGCCTTAAGGCTTTCCAGGGTGTTGTGTTTATCTTATTTGGATCTGGAACCTTGGCTTTACTTTTAAATATTTATAGGACTACCTACTTTTTCATAACTTTAATTAAGCACTCCCTGTTTCATATATAGGTTATTGCTATAAGCAAATGAATCACATATTATAATATTAGGTTTGATAGATATTATTTTCTATCTAACAAAGTTGTATAACTCATTCCATAGATTTAGAATCCTACACCATTAAACATTTTCTAGTTGAAGAAAAATCCTATAATTTCCAGTTCTTAATATATTTTCTTTTATGTCCTAGCAGGAATAAGTTAAAACAGCTGGACTGTAATCCATTTATTTTCTCAAATTTGTCTAGGGAAATAAATCAAGAAAGCATAACACCTGCTCTAATCTTTCTGTCAATTGAACTTCCAAGTAAATTGCTTAATGGTATTTTCTAAGAGAAAGATACTCTGTATCTAAAATACTTATAGTATAATGCTCTTGGCTAAAGGATTATGTCTAGTACCTAAGACCTCTGACCAGTGATTCAATAAGGTATGGATTCCTGGGGAACATTACTTAAGACAGTGTAAAACTGAGATGTTTTATTATGCAAATGTGTCCTATTGTGTGAGGAACTACATAAACCCCACTTAGAGGCCTCATATATTCTGGGCCAGAGATAAGTGAAGGAAGAACCTAGGAAACACCTTGGTGTCCTTGACCACCCTTGGCCTTGTCAGGGTGTCTTGAATTTATTTCCTATTCTTCAATTTATTTAATAAAACTTGATATTGGTCAAGATTGATGACTTGTGTGAGTCTGAATTGATAATCAGATCCTTTGTGATAGCACATAGCATATTCCAATTTTTGAAATGTCTTCTAGTCATTTTTATTTAACACTTAAAAAATGTATTGTATTTAATTGTATATTTTCCATTATCAGTTATCCCTCTTATGCCCCCTCCATCCCTGAAATCACCACATTGTCGTCCATGTCCATGAATTGCTTTTCCTTTTTGCTCAATCGCTCCCTCACCTAACTACCCTCTATAGCAGTAATCTTGCTATCTATGAGTCTGTCTCTATGTTGCTTTGTTCAGTTTGTTCATTACATTCCACATATAAGTAAAATCATATGGTATTGTCTTTCTCTGACTGGCTTATTTCACTTAGCGTAGTTCTCCAGGTCCATCCATGCCGTCTCAAAGGGTAACATCTTTTTTATGGCCAAGTAGTATTCCATTTTGTATATAAACCATAGCTGTTTTGTCCACTCATCTACTGATAGACACTTGGGCTGTTTCCATATTTTGGCAATTGTAAGTAATGCTGCAACAAACATAGGAGTGCTTATGTTCTTTCAAATCAGTATTTGGGTTTCTTCAGAAATATTCCCAGAAGTGGGATCACTGGGTCAAAATGCAAATCTGGTTTTAATTTTTTGAAGTATCTCCATACTACTTTCCACAGGAGTTGCACCAATCTGTATTCCCACCAACAGTGCAAAAGCTTGCTTTTTTCTCCACATCCTTGCCAGAACTTGTTTGTTGATTTATTGATGATAACCATTCTCACAGGTATGTGGTGATTGGACAGATATGTGCAGAAAATTTAAACTAGACCATCTTCTTAAAACACACAAAATAATAAACTCAAAATGGATTAAATACTTAAATGTTAGGCCCCAAACCATAAAAATTCTAGAAGAAAACAGGCAGCAGAATCTGGGACATTGCTCATAGCAATATTTCATCAGATACATCTCCTCAGGTAGGGGGAACAAAATAAAAAAATAAACAAATGGGACTATATCAAACTAAAAATTTTCTGTATAGCAAATGAAACCATCAACAAAATAAAAAGGCAACCGCAGAATGGGAGACTATTCGCTGATACATTTGATAAGGGATTAATAGCTAAAATTTATAAAGAACTTACAAAACTCAATACCAAAAACAATCCAATTAAAAAATGGCAAAAGGACCAGAATAGACACTTCTCCAAAGAGGATATACAGTTGGCCAATAGACATATGAAAATATAGTCAACATCACTAATCATTAGAGAAATGCAAATTAAAACTACTTATCACTTTTTACTACATGCCTCATCATTTTGTTTCCTAAAATTTTCTTTTATTGCATATGTAGGTATATTACATATACCTATATGTAGAAAGAATATATATATATATATATATATATATATATATATATATATATATTAAAGAGAGGGGAATATATGTTATGCATATGTATGCATGCATATGTATGTATATATAAACATAAATGTATATGTATATACATAAATGTATATAATATGAGGGGAAGGGAGGGAGAAAGAGAAGGAGAAAGACATTGATGTGAGAGAGAAAAATCAATCTGTTGCCTCTTGCATGCACCTTGACCAGGGACTGAACCTGCAACCGAAGCACGTGTTATGGCAGGGAATCAAACAAGTGACCTTTTGCTTTGCAAGATGATGCTCAACCAACAGAGTCACACCAATCAGGACTAGATTCCTTTTGTACAAAACTTTTTGGGGGTAGCTCCTTGAGAGATTACCCTCCCCTTCATGAAGGGATCATCATCTTTTAAAAGCTTCATTTGTCCTGGATGGTATACTGCTGAAATCATTTAGGACAAAAGGTATATAATGTTTAAAAGTGGGTTTCTTACTCTAAATGCTGCCATAATGAAGGGCGATGAGGAAAATGAAGAAATGATTTTACCATAGTCAAGTTCACATATTTAAACAAGATTACTTAGATATGATGCTCAGGAGGAACAATGTTTAATCTCAGGTATATACAATATTTTCTAAAACTCATAACTTTGAAAGAATCTTACATGATTAGAGAAAACTAGAAACGAAAGTCACAACATATAAAATCAAAATCCTTTAAGGTTTTAACTAAAACTCAATTATCTCCTTACTTCCCTTGGCATTCATGTGACTGTATTTTATAATAGGTTCTTTAGTGTTCAGGTTAAGTTTTAAAATTTCTTTGTAAGGACAAAGAAGGGAAGGGTTATAAGAATGCAGACATAATTATAGATGTAGTGATAGACACCTGTACAGGAGATGTAGCCAGAGGTAAAGGCATGGAACCATTGTCTGCCGGAGGCCCCAGGGAGGGCACTATGAATGTAAATTTCCCAACTCCTCCCCTTCTCATTTGGATAAGCTTCTCATTTGGATATGCTTCTCATTTGGATATACTTCTCATTTGGATATACTTCTCATTTGGCTTTACTCAAGTAGGAGCCACAGGGCCAAATAGTTAAAGCTTACCATGGAGGTCAGACTTCTGATCCTCTAACAGAAAAAAGTGGATGGGTACAATATCTAGCCCTTTGCCTAATTAACAAATCAAAGTCTTTCCATTATTAAGTTCAAATATATTGGCCTAACCACCCAGTATGTGTTGTGGCAGGATTTGGGTACTCACTATAATGCTGGCTTTTATTTTGAACAATTTCTCCTCTGAGTCTGCTTTCTCTTCCTCCTCAAATAGGATCCTTTCTGTTAAAGAGGTGATAAACATAATTTCAGTTTTTTTCAGACTTTATTGTATTCTATCTCAATAATGGGTTTTATCACCTTGTTTACCCAAGGCTGAAATAGGCAGAAATGAGAGACAGAGCTTAGTGAGGGTTCCAGATGATAAAATGTTCTGCTGCGCCATCTTCAAGAACCAAACTTTTGCCACCTGCTTATTTTCCATGTTCTTAATGCTGAATAAGTTTTATTAAAATTATTTTCCCTCTATTTAACATATATATATATATATATATATATATATATATATATATATATATATATATATACACTTATTTTTTCTTGGTAAAATCCTCACCCAAAAAGATACTTTATTGATTTTAGAGAGAGAGAAGCATCAATATGAGAAACACTGATTATTTGACACTCATCTGAGCCCCAACTGGGGGTTGAATCCACAAGCGAGGTATGTGTCCTGACCAAGAATCGAACCAACAATCTTTTGGTGCACTGGACAATGATCCAACCAGCTGAGTCACCAGGCCAGGGCTTAACAGATATATTTAATACTCTTTCCTATTCAAAACCATATTTGCACTCCACTTGTACATTTCCCCTATGCATATATTAATCTCCAGAAATCCAGCCTCCTAACCAATTCAGAAAATACAGGCAAGTGTCACAAAATTACCTAGAAAAAGCACACTCATAGATGTGTCTGTACTTTCCTACATTTCTCAAGCACTTAAATGTTGGTGAGTATCTAAGTATGTAGCCAGTGTCCCACAGAGATTTTCAAACATTAAATTAAATTATTTTCAAACAAGAAAAAATACATATAGTTAAAAATTTAGTGACATTTACATTACCATTTTAATTTAATTAATTTAGAAAATTATTTATTAAGGAATTAAATGAGTTATAAACATGAATTTCTTATATGAACTGGGATCCCAAGAAGAACTGATATACACTAGAAGATTAAATATGGACAACAGTGTGGTGTTTGCCCTTGGGAGTGGGGGGAAGTGAAGGAGGGCATGGGGACATAAATGGTGAAGGACAGGGACTTGTTTTGGGGTGGAGAACACACAATACAGTGTACAGATGATGTGCTGTGGAATTGTGCATCTGAATCTGTATAATTTTGTTAGCCAGTGTCACCCAAATCTATTCAATAAAAAGGAAAATGAAAAAAAATGAACTAAATATTTTAATTACATATATCTTTAATTTATATACAAACACACTACAATTAGAGTTTACCAAATACTTATGAATACAAAATAATAAAACATAATAACAATACAAATGTTAAAATCAATAATCATTTATAAATATGAATTTATGGGGTATACTAGATATATAGATTTAGAAGATAGAAACAAGGACACATGGACAAAGCCAAAGAGGGGTAGGATCAAGGGTGGGAAGTGGGGACAGCTGGGGTGGGGGGCAGTAGTGGGGGAGAAATGGAAACAACTGTACTTGAACATCAATAAAATAAAAGTAAGATATCATAAAATAAAATATAGAAACACAGTAGAATCGCTGCATATGGGAGATCAATAGAATCTTTCCTTTCACTCTAAGATTCATACATTGCAGTGTAATTATTGAAAAGGTGATGGTAAATTAAAGATACATATTTTATTATATAGTGCAACCCATAAAAATGATTGGAAAAACATATCTAGAAATTCAATTAAGGTGAAAATTAAATTAGGAATTAAAATAGAAAGTTGAAAATATAAAAATAGAAAATAACTATCTAGATGATAAACTTAAATCTTATCAAAACAGTATTTATAAGAAATACAAGTGAACTAAATTCTACAATTAAAAAAGAGAAATTGGTCATCTGGGTAGTAAAGCAAACACTAAATGTGTCTATAATTGAAATAGGTAAAAAGTACAAAGAAAGAAGATTTCAAAAGCATTGTCAACTCATTTACCTCACTGCTATTGGTAGAATACTATACCACAAAATGGGAGTACTGACACCCTTGAGATGGACTCATCAAATATTCATTAAGATGGATCTAATGCTGAGTCATAAAAGAAGTCTAAATACATTTCAAAGGAAAAAAATCATGCAGAGTATGATATTGGACTGCAATGAAATTAAATTGGGAAATAAAACTATTAATATCTTTTGAAATTAAGTAACTCATTTATAAATATCATTATTTATGTTTCAAGTAACAAGAAAAATTAGAAAATTATGCAACATAAAATAAGTAAATAAAGTATGTGAAAAAATGTGGAAATCATTGAACGTTGTTCTAGCCTCAAATGCCCATCCTAGAAAAAATAATAAAAGTGTAAAACAAATTGACTTCCATATTAAGAAAACTAAGAAGAGAAAATTTAACCAAAAGTAAATAAAAAGAAGAAAACAGTTAACATAAGACTACAAAATATGAAATAAATAAAACCAACTTAATTATAAAGAAAACCACTAAAGCCTAAATAAGTTATTTGCAAATAGAAATAAAGTTGATAAAAACTGATGAACTCCTCTCAATACAAATCAAAGAAAAAGGATTACAAAGTACAAATAACCATTATCAAGAATAAAAGAAGGTATATGACAAGATATTTTACAGATAGTCAATGAATAAAATGAAGATATTAGGACTTAATTATGCCAATAAATTTGAAAACTTTTTTGAAATGGGCAAAAACTTTGACAAAATTCATCAAAACAGACATAGCAAGAACAGAAAAACTAAAATAACCTTATATCTATTAATATAATTGAATGAGTCAAAAAACAATAGTCTTCCCTATAATACAACTCTAGGCCTGATTGACTTTATAATTAATTCTATCAAATATATAAGAAAAAAATAATTCTATGTAAACTATTTTAGAAAATATTAGAAGAGGATACAAACCCAGATGCCAGCAGACTGTTGACTCCAAACTTTCCAAACAAATTTATAAGAAAGGCAAATTACCAAATAATATATTTGATATGCATAGATATACATTGCTTAATAAAGCTTTATACAAGACTGGGGACATTCAGGGTGGTGTGGGGGTCAAATACACAGTGACAAAACATGATCTGACTGTGGGTGGTGGGCATTCATGCTGTATACAGGTCGTGTATCACAAAAATGTGCACTTGAAGCCTATATATAAAAGGGTTTGATAGGAAGTCAGAGTAAAAAAATAATTCTATATTTTAGAAGTAAAACACCAATTTTTAGAAATGGAAGTAAGTCAAGCCATTGAGTTTCCTTGTAGGAATTCAAGGTTGGGTAGTATTTGAAAAACAATACAAGTATATTAAACAAAGAAAAACAATTAATTTTTTTCGATAGTTTTAGAATGCACTTCTCAAAATTTAACACTATTCATGAAAAACTAGGATCTGAAGGAAACATATTCACTCTGATGAAGGATATCCAAGAAAGTGTCACTTGTGAGTTTTGTAATAGTGTTTAATTAATTTCAATACATAGAATATTCTTTAGAATTATATTTTCCCTGTAGTCATAAGTTTAAATATAACTTAATTCATTTCTTGTGTTTTAGTTTAGACTTTAAGACATTGACCATTATTTCACGAAAATTATACTTAACTTCATCGTTAAAATAAGTACGGAAAAAGGCTCTGTGTCCACATTTTAATAGGCAACATAGTGTATAACAGTTTTGGAAATTATCAGAAATTCAAATCTGTTAGTAATAAATGTTGCCCCTTTTGAAATCCTTATCTAGAAAAGGCCTAGTCATAAATATCTGTTTTTAGTTATAAAAATGCTAATTTCAAAAATGTTCACACAATGAAATTCTATGTTCGGTAAAACAAATATTTTATAGATACATTTTAAAACCCATTTCCCAGGGTGTTTCTATTCTCTAAAATCTACTTACTCCACTGAAGTGATTAAACATAATCATCATTATCATTCAGGACTTTTTCCTGTGCTTCAGGGCTGTGTAGGTTCATTATCAAACAATTTTTGTACCTATAAAATGGATTTATTTTTCATAGTGTTCCATCTTTTCTAAATATTCATGCGGGAACCATGTAGTCCCCACATTATTGTAAGATTCTCATTAAATTATGTGGTTTGCTGGTGGTTTATTAAATTAATATCTGTAGGTAATCTGAATGATGTTTAAGTAAATCAGGAATAGAGCAGTAACTCCTAATGTTTAGTTTTTAACCCCAAACCTCAATGGCTTTGGTCAGCATTACACACACTTGCTGTAATAGCTAAAAGCAAAATTTTCAAATTAGCTCTTATTGTGGAGGCACTTAACTCCTGTAAATTAATTTGCAAATATTTTTAGAATCCTCAGTCTGAAATATTTACATGTTTAGTATTTTTAGTTTTGGTGTTCTGTTTGAGGTGAAGAGAAACATTTGCAGACTCAAAAGCAATTCAACTTTTGCTATTTGTTTAAAAATGATATCAAAACAGTTCATTTATCTAATTGTAAGCATTTGCAAGTAGTTTTTTTCCCCCAACAGATTTAGAGACATGAATTTTGAGAAATAAACTATACCATTTTACTTCTTCGGAATTAAACTTTAGTCATCGTTGTCATGATAAATAATTTTATATTCATCTATCAAACCTGCGCTTAGGAAATGAAGGTAAGTTCATTGGAACTGATAGATTGAAAAATGAGAGCACAATTACAGCTACTGGCTCATGATCAGTTTCATTTTCTTCACTAGTGGTTTTCAGCAAGAAAATGAGAATAGATTAGTTGTTCCAAATTTGAAGTAAAAAGCTCATAAAGCAGATATAAACCTCAAGGAAGAGTTGAACAAAAGTGGTTGGAAGGCTCCCAGAGCTTAAAAATAAAAACTCGAGAGAAGTATATTAAATTATGAATGGAATGACTCTTGACTACTTCCTAATGGCTATCCTCAATCTGCAGTACCCAAATTCCGTCTGCCTTGCTGCATTCTATCTTGGTGAATTGCAGAGTTATGGAAAAATTTATCAAATAAAACCTCCAGTTTTCTAAGGAGAATATACTGATCCATTGCTAGGCTGTAAGCTTATATTATTTGTGTTATTATTTAATTCATACGGCAATTGAATGGGAAAAATAACCTTCAGCTTTATAACCCATTATCAGAGAAGAAACAAACACTGGACAATAAAAATAAAACTTCTTTGTGATTTTCCTCTTTTTAGCTTTGAATTAAGTCATTTTAAGAGTAACAAACGTCTTATTTGAATTATATAAAGGTAAAACCTCTAAAGAACAAAATAAACAAACAACCAAAAATAGAAACAGACTCCCAGAGAAGGAGACTTTTGGCAACGAGGAAGGGGTTGGGAAACGGGGTGAGAAAAGTGAAAGGGCGAAGGAGCACAGACTGGTAATTACGGAACAGCCACAGACATGTAAACTACGCCGTAGGGAATACGTTTGATAATATCAGAATAACGATGGATCGGGCCAATGGGTTTTTGAAATATCGGGGGGGCAACTCTGTAAAGTACGTGATTGTCTATCCACTGTGCTGTACATCTGAACCTGATACAAAATGATACTGAATGTAAACTGTAATTGAAAACATATTAGTAAAGCAATTTGTGAGCAAAGTTTTTGTTTGTAATAAAAATTTTTATTTTCTTTTTAATTTCTGCTCCACACATAACTTTGATCATCTCATGTAATTGTTTCATTTTAATATCAAAAAATGAGACCCTGATGTTTGGGTACGTAGGTTTTCTAATGCTATAAAATAATTTCTTACAACAGCAGTGACAACTTTAAGTTAAACACTGTTAGAAAAGTCACCACTAATGAAAAACCAAACTTGAATTATGTTATTTGGAATAGAATTACTATCTTTCAAAATAATTTAATAAATGTAGACTTAATAATGTGTTCTGGCTTAATAAAAGATGAATAGGTGACTGAGTTGGAGCATTTTGAAGTAGGTAATAATAAAAATAAATAAAATAAGCTAAGAATTATTCTTTCTACTTCAGTATCATCTGTATCTTAAACACTATGGTCATTAAAATAAAAACAGATGGCCTTAGTGTGGGTCACCTCTATCCACTGATTGACAGTAACGAAAGTGGGCATAGCAACATTCAGCTCCCTCCAGAAGGAAGCAATGATGGTGCTCAGGTGAACTGGCTATTGATTTAAGGAGTCAGAAAAAGAACCACATTGTTAAAATACATTATTAATGTCTTTGGGTGGTTAAACACAACAAATAATTATTTTCAAAAAAAAATTTGAGGCATAAAAATTACTTTTTAAATATTATTATACCTAAACATTAGGTATAAATCTAACAAAGTATATATACAGGATGTATATGAAAAAAACCAATAACACACTGATAAAAATAAAAGAACAAAATAAATGGAGAGATGTCACGTTTATGAATCATATGACTCAATATTGTTAGGCTGTTAATTATTCTCAACTTGATCTATAGATCCAATGCAATACCAGTCAAAATCTCAGCATACTATTTTATAGATATTGATAAACTAATTCTAAAATTTGTATGGAAAGGAAAAGAATTTAGCATAGCCAACATAATACTGAAGAAAATAAAGTTCCCAGACATGCACTAGTCTATATCAAGATTTAATATAAAGCTAAAATCATCAACATACCATTTTATGGGAGATATAAGAGATACAAAGATAAATGGAATAGAAGGCAGAACCCAGAAATAAAACTGCAAAAATATTTTGTTTGTTTGAATTTTTTTATAGAAGCAAAACAGAAAATTTAATAGAGAAAGGACACTCTTCAATAAATTATGCTGGAACAATTGGACATCCACATGCAAAAATTAAAAATTAACATAGGTCATGACTTACTTAAAAATTAGCAATATGGACCATATACTGTAAATGAAAAACTAATTTTTTTTAAAAAACAAAAAGTTTATGTGACCTTGGGTATGGTGGTGAATTTTTAACTACAATAAGATAACACAATTCATAAATAAAAAATAATAAGTTGGACTATATTAAAATGTAAATCCTTTGCTCTGTGAAAAATGCTGGTAAGAGAAAAAGAAAACAAGTTATTACTGGGAGAAATACTTGAAAATCACTTACTGAAGTTGGATCCAAACCATACAATAAACTCTCAAAACACAACTATGAAAAGTTAAATATAAAGACCTAAACAAACAACACAGCTAAGGAAACATTTGGGCATTAAATAAACATAAGAATATATGCTCAACATCATTTGGCTTGAGGGAACTGCAAATTCAAATAATGAGTTTTCAATAAACACCTATTAGAATGGCTACAATAGAAAAACCTCACAACGTCAATTGCTAGTGGAGATGTGAAGCAACAGGAAAACATACCTACTAAAAGTTACAGCAACCATTGTTCTCCATATTTACCCAGCAGATTTTAAAACATATGTCCACACAAAAAAACCTACATATGAATGTTTATAACTGCCATAGCCTTAATCACCAAGACCTGGAAGCAATTAAAACAGCCTTTCAGACCAATCCATGTGTGGGTAGGCAAATAAGTTGTGGAAAATTAAAACAATTACATGCTATTCAGCAACTAAATTAAAATAGCTGTCAAGCCACACAACAAAATTATTGTCAAGTCTCAGTTCTGCTTGATAAGAAGGAAGTCTGAATAGTCTACATGCTGTATGATTCTGTTTATGTGACTTTTTAGAAAGTGCAAAATTACTGAATCTGTCAACAGAGTAGTAACTTCCAGGGGCCTAGGGTGGTATTCAAGTTGAATAGATGAAGCACAGATAATCTCTTTGAGTGGTAAAAGTCTTTTGTATGATACTGGATGACAGATACTAGATACTATAAATTTGTCAAAACTCATAGATCCTCAGAGCACACAGTTGAATTATAGCGTATGCAAAGTTAGAAAGGTCACCTAGGGGATAGGAAGTTCCCGGTGGAATGTGGACTGTGACAAATGAATATTGCTGCATTACAAAAGTTTTATGTAACCTCACCTAAAAAGATAGGCTGAAATGGTGCTGACCTATGTGACTTTGGAAATGAGTGGAGAGCACCTGAGAATATCCTGGAGAATCTTGTAGTGCCAAAAAGTAAAAAAAGTGTAAAAAAGTAAAAGCACAGTTATGGTGTCATGTCAAGGACATAGGCACCAACAGAAAGTGCTTCCAATAACCAAAGCTGGAACAATTTGAGCAAAAAGATAATATAGTACTAAATTATAACCCAGAGTATAAAAATTTTCCATGAGTCTATATTGATAGAAATAATGATCAAATATATAATAAAGGATATAAAGGAATAACCTTAGCAGAATAATTTTAAACAATCTATATTGGTACTCCTCCCTCACAGAGATGAAGCGTAACTCTCACCCTTTATGTGTGAGCTGTACATAGTGAAGTCCTTCCAAAGAGTACAATATGAAAATGGGGGAAAGAGAATCACTTTACAGTGGAGAAACCTTTCAAATATTACCTCAATCATGTGATTAAGTTTAAATCAAGAGTGTTAAATCATTGTGATAGCACATACACTTGATATGATGTGATCAGGATGGAACCTTATGTCTGCAGTCTTCCTTTCAACAACCTAAACCCTAGTCTAACCAAGAGGAGAATATCAGGAAAAATCCCAATTGAGGAATATCCTACTAAATATCTGACCTGTGCTTCTCAAAACTTTCAAGGTCATTGAAATCAAAGAAAGCCTAAGAAATGCTCACAACCTAGAGAGACATACCAGACATGATGACTAAATGCAATGTACTGTACTGGATAGGATATTGAAACAGAATTAAGACAGAAAAAAACTGGGAAATATGAGTATAGTTTAGACTTTACTGAATACTCTAGTAATGTTGGTTGATTTGTTTTGGCAAATATACTGTACTAATGTAGGATGTGTTAAATTAATTGAAGAAGGAGGCAGCTAAACTAAGCCTACAGATGTCTCAAGGTTACAAAATTGAAACCTAAGGACAACCAATCACAAATGGCCACCTAGGCTTTAAGCTATAGCCAATTATAATTTCCTTGTTTTGCTTCTCTGTCTTTTCTCAGTAAATGTCTCTCAGAGCTCCTGTTAGGGGGACTCTCTTAACCACTTTTGGTGTGACACTCTCTGACTCAAGTCAATTTTGTTCAAATATACTCTAAAAAAATTAACACACCTCAGTTAATCCTTTAGCATGTGTTAGCAAAAGAAACTGTATCCAGGTTATATGGGAACTCTCTCAACTGTCCTCACAATTTTTCTGTAAATAAAAAACTCTTCTAAAATTAAATTTATTTAAAAAATGAGTTTCTTAGAATCTGGTAAGTATTCAACATGACATTCTAAGAAGTAGATTTGAATTTGAGCCAAGGTTTTCTTTACTCCAAACTTATATTGTACAAAGCCTGTTCTTAAAAAAGTTCAATGTTTTATTGAATACTGAATAGTCTCTCTCTGGCTTAAGTGAGTTAATTTAATTCACAAAAGATGTATTTTGTTTGTCTTCATCCCAGTTTTATTGTTCAGCCTAATTATGTAATTATTTTCTGTACTATAAAATGAGAAAAAAAACTATTTACTGGATATAGTAAAAGTAAAGGCAGAGATGTCATCAATTTCTCTTTCTCCTACTTTCCATCTATGCCTTTGTGAAATATGTACAGAATGTAGACTTTCTGTATCAGTATGATAGCACTGCAGATATTTGATATCAATGCCTTCTCTTGTTAAGATGGCTTTAAACTGGGCTCTCATTTTCAATTGGTTGGCTTTTCAGCCAAGGAAGAATCTGGGTTTGAATATGTTACCTGAATAAACAAGATTATGTTCTGTAGGGGCCCTAACCCCTGTCAAGAACTCAACACGTCTATCCTTTAAAGCAAAGCGAAGTTTCACTGGTCCTTCACAGAAACCCTAAGCCATCATGGGTAGTGTCCGAAGGCAGAGGAGAGCAATTGTGTGACAAAGTACTACATTCAAATGTACTATATTGTAATAAAACTGCTAACACCATTCAAGTTACATCTTACTTATTCAAATTATTTATCTTTCAATAGAGTTTATAAGCACTGTGACTTATCTATTAAATATATTCATAATTATTTCAGGCATTTATAAATATAACCCTTTATTATTTCAGTATCTTGGTAACTAGTTACTACATACTAGGACTGAGGCAGCAGTGGGACACTACAAGAATACATCATTCGCAAAGCTGGCATGAATTTCTTTAACTAACCTAACTCTTTGCCCACCCATTATTTTTTCATGATACAGGTGGAATAAATTACCTGATTACTGAATATTGGAAATACCTGACCAGTGTAACTCAGCTTTCTCTATTCTCCTTCCCTTTGGGAATTTGGTATGTATAGGATGGATATATTCTGGTTACCCCAACTTTAACAGAGACAGACCCTCAGAAAAGAGCCTAATCATTGACCTAGGTATGTAAGAAATTTTATCTAATTTTGGGCACAGGCCTATTTTTGCTGCACATCTAAACTTCATCCTCAAATATCTGTGTTTTTAGTAAAATAAATGGCATTTTTCGGTCCCCCATTTGCACTTCTTTGTCAGTCTCGGTTGATTCCAATCCAAGGTGGATTCCATTCCAATGCAGAGATGGTATTAGTTCTGACTTCCCCAAGTTCAAACTGCAGTATAGAGAAAAAAACACAGATTGTGTTTATTTGTCTTTTAACTATATTTTATTGCAGTAAGCTTGAGCTTTGAAAATTAGATCCTAATGTTGAGTGGCATATTGTGTTTTATGGTAGCTGGAAGAGGCACACTAGACAAGAATCTGTGGCTGACTTTGCTCATCAGGCAGGTGTCCAGTGCCTGACGAGACACACAAGGGTGGATGCTGCTCTGTCTGATCTGCCTGCCATCTCTCAGCTCTAGGTCAGGAAGGAGAAGACAGCAATGTTGTTGAGCTTCTTATCCACTCCAGAATACCAAGAGACCTGGGACCCTAGAAACACTTTACGTCCAAGATTTAACCAAAGATTTATTTCTTTCTAACACTCTGGTGCTATATAGTTGTTACAGTATTATTCATAACTCAGAGAGAAAAAAATGTTTGCATTTGGTAACCTATTGGACTCTGGAGGCCTGAGGTATCTATCTCACATTCCAGGTCTAGGGCACTGACCTGTTGGGGTCAAAGGTGCTTTCTTGGGAGATGCAGATGAGCTGGAGGTAAAGAAAAGATAAGGGTTTGAGCTGCTACCTTCACAGAATGCTTTCTTACTCCCTCTGCATTTCATTCACTTTAAAAACAAAACAAAGTTTTTCTCTGTAAAACCTGATCATAATCATTTTCAGTGAAGATGGAAGGATTTAGGGAATGAGAGCGGTACTGAAACAGTTTGAAGAATAGGGGAGCTGCTCTGATTTTACTTTTTTTCATTCCTACCAAGTAATTATAAACAGATTTTTAAGATTCTGAGGTTAGAATGGCTATTTGCCAAAATATTCTCATTTCATCCCTGAATAAATCAATTACTACCTGCTAACTGTTTTAAGCATGTGTTTTGAATTTCTTAAGTGCCCTTGCTCACACGATAAATTAACAGTTAACATAAATCTATATAATTTCCAATAGTCTCTTTTTTTAATATTTCATTTATTGATTTTAGAGAGAGAGAGGAAAGAAGAGACAGAGAGAGGGAATGAGAAACATAAATTTTAATTTTGTTGATTCACTTGTTTATGCATCCATAGGTTGAAACTTGTATGTGCCCTGACGAGGGATGGACCCTGCAACCTTCCTGTATGAGGATGTTGTGCTAACCAACTGAGCTACCTGGCCAGGGCTAACAATTTTTTCTTAATAATTAAATCATTAGGAGAAAGAATTATGGTGGCAGACACTGATTTTCTTTGCAATTAACCCTTCACTAAAATATTCTGAATATATTTATATTTAATAAATTATATGGAAGCAAATTTATATGTTGACCAAAATGTTGGTATATGACTAATTATTTGGATTAATTAGTATATATACATATTTATTTTATTGTAATATTTAAAATATATGCAGTCAAAACCCTTTAATATTCTTTATACCAACTTGTTTTTTATAAGCATCACAAAATTAAAAGCTTTTAATTAATTTATCTTGTAATAATTGTTTTGATTCCTAGCTTGTCATTGCCTGGCAGCCTCTACACCTCTGTGCCTCTCATAACAAAACTAAGAAAAATCTATTATTATTTCCTTAACTTTACAGGTTCAGAAATTATAGATGGCAAAGGTGAAAGAGCTTTCCCAAAGATACACAGCTAGTGAATGACACAACCTCCATTCAAGCTATGGTCTGTCTTACTCAGGACCTGGGCTCTGACCCAACATTCTATACATTTATCCCTCTCAGAGTTGCCCACAGAGTGTGAAACCTGGTTAGTAACTTACAGTCTATGACCACCTTGCAAAGTCTGACCTTTCTGTCCCTCTGTCTAACCTAGCACCTAAGCTCGATGTTCCTCTGAGTCTCCATTCTCTGTTGAATCTCCACATTTTTCCTCTTTTTGGATGACCTTAACTGCTTTCTGGAGCTCCTTATGTGCTCAACCTCTTGACTTAAGTCCTTTCCCACTGTGGGCATAACTGAAATTTGACTTTACCTCTGCACTTCTACTTTCCTGGTTGGTGTTATTGAATAGTCTTTATGAATATATCTCCCTACACGAAAGTGCATTGTTTCATTAGCCACAATATTCCTCTTTTTTCCTAGTCCCATCAGGGTATGGAACACTTTATAGAACACTATGTCAGGCATGAGAAACACACTTGAACTTAAATTTGAACAACCACAAGAAATACAAGCATTATTATCTCCATCTTTCATCTTTGTTTCCCTGAATAGATTTATATATTTTTCAATGCCTCTGTAGACTTTTTCTGTTCACAAATCCAGCCAAAAAAAAAAAAAAACCCAGAATTTATCACAATTTTTGAGGTTTTGTTATTTTCCATCATTTCACATTTTTCCAATTCTCCGGAAGACGTCTTGGTCTGGACTGGTGAATGCTTTGCGTTCTAATCACTGTGGCTAGGATAATGGATTATCATACAATTGTACAGAGGCAGTCATCTGGATTTGGACGGCTTCACGTATATCTCGGTGTATGGCAGGACAGACACCTCACCAGCTTCTTGGTACTCAATGAGTACAGAGAAATTATCAAACTTTGATCTCATTCATCTATATTTTCTTCCTAATTTTCTGGCAAAGATCTCACTTCTTAAATCAATGACGATATCTACATCATTAGGTGAGAGTTGTAATAAAGTCGGATCTATCAGAATGAAAAACATATTTCCAATCATTGCCATTTGTACTAGTATTTTCACTGCTGTATAAAAATCACCATATATTTAGCATCATGAAATTATGCTTATTTATAATTATCTCAGTTTCTGTAGGATAAAAATCCAACACACCCTGTTGGAGTCTCTGCTCAAGATCTGATGAGGCTAAAATCAAAATGTTAGCTGGGTCTGCTGCTCTCATCCGGAGCTCTGGCTTGTATTCCACAATCACAGGCTATTGGCAGAATTTATTTCCTTCTCACACTTTCCACATGGCTCTTTCCATCTTCAAGTAGCAACACTGGGTCCTTTTCACACTTTGAATCTCTCTGACCTCCCTGTCTACCACAACTCACTGGTTTCTTTTTCTGCCTTTTGCTTTTCCCATTAAGGGTTCACCTAGATAACCCAGTATGATTTCCTGTCTTAAGGCCAGTTGATTAGGAGCCTAGTTACATATTCAATGCTTTTGTTATCATGTAATGTAATTTTTTTCACAGGAATGGCACTGGGAGTGTTGATCAGGGTCAAAATTTTTTGCCTACTTTTTGGCTACCCCACCAAAATGTGAAAATGTATACTCAACAGGAAAAGGAAATGTTGTAGAGATTTTAATTTGGTTTTATGAATTGAAAATGTTTATGAAATAAAATTTGATTTAAAAAATGAAACAAGAAAGGAGATAGCTGCCTTGGAGCTAATAAGGGAGGTATTTGTCTCTAAACCTTATTACACTATCCCTTTAGCATCTCCAAAATTATCACCCACATAAAACATTCTTTTCCTATCCCTCCCTTCTTGCCTCCCTTTCTTTCTTTAGTGCTTGGAGTAATTTTAGAGAAAGTGGAGTAGGCAATTTAAAGTTTATTAATGCCTTTTTCTTAATCATTTATTCAACAAACATCTTTTATTCTTAATTAGAATTTTTCATGTTTCAAAAACATTACTACTAGGTTTTCAGATGTTTACAAAACAACAACGACAACAAAAACTGTCACCATTTAGCATTCCCATCTCTCTAGACCTCAGGATTTTTAATTTTTTACTTTGTTTTTATTGTTTACACTATTCCAGATGTCTCCATTTTCCACTTTTTGCTCAATTCTCCCCTGTCCTTGCCCCCTCATTTCCCTCTGGCCAACCCCACTCTGGCGTCTGTATCTATGGGTTAAGCACTTATGTTCTTTGTCTGATCCTTTCATTTTACACCTGCTAAGAAACCCTTATGCCACCTACTTAATATTTCCCAAGCTACCTAAAATATGCATTCCTTCCTGATTCCAGCCCAATTACCTGACCACACTTTTACATACAGTCCTAAATATCTTTGAGTCTGCAGCAGCGTCACCTCAAAGCTTCAGGCTGCTGTTTTGTAAGGCTAACATATCCAGAACTTTATAGATTATGTTTGTAGGAAACGTGAGAGAATAAATGAACTCCTCCTGGTTTGATTTCACTTTTGGTATTTTTACCAGTGTAAACTGAAGACAGCAGATATATTAAACTAATACACTTATTAAAAGAAATATATGTAAGTCTCCTAAATACAGAGATTAATCATGTGACAAAAGAAAAAATAATTAAATTGAACTTTCTCAAAATTAAAAACTTGGTACTTCAAAGAACACAATTAAGAAAGTGAAAATATGATACATAGACTGAAAATAATACTTGCAAATAATATATCAAAAAAGAGACTTTCATCTTCTTGTTTTTATGTTTGTTGGTTCTGACAATATATGTCGCAATACATTCAGTCAGAGAGAGAGAGAGACATATGACTTGGTGGAAACACAGTTAATAAAACAAAATTTCTGTTTCCCATATTCTCTTTCTTATATGGTTTTATACTTCAGAATCATCATGAGGAAGATAGATGTGTAATACAGCATTAAGTTACTTCTGAGTCCCCAGAAAATGTCAACATTATAACATCAACACTTCCAACAATCACCGTTCAGTTGTGGAATCATTTGTTTTGGTTTTTACTTTTTTCTTTAGTTTCCTTGAAAAATTTTTAAGTTACTACAAATTTATTATGAATTTATAATTTTTAGCACAAACAAAACTATTGATGCAGAAAAGTAATAAAAATTAAGATGAAACTATTTGATGAACCTGTCCTTCTTCTCTCTAAAGATTGATAACAATGATATTTATAAAGCATAAAATGTTTATGGAACATAATTTTAAGGCCATGTAGTATATACAACTGAATGGTCACATTTATAGTTACTCTAATTAAAATTTCTGTATTTTTACATATGTGTGTATATATACACTTATACATATATCTAAGGATATATACATGTATATGTGATATATATACACACATACACATATATGCCTTATACCATATGCCAAACTACCTAAATTGCCCTCAATAACATACGTTTTCATTTTAATGTACTGATAATTTATCATTTAAACAAATAGCCATTTGAAGTTTGTTATTCCTTAATAATGATACTATTGTCCCCAATATTATGCAATGTGACCTGTATTAAATCAAAAGTAATTTTTTTTAGCTAGAATAAGGCTTGTTTCTAGTGAGGAGAAGTCATGTTTTCTAATTTCCAAAACACATTTGAAATAATTGCAGGAATTTTCCAAGTACTATTTACAGAAATCATGTTGACCTTTGTGGTGAGTTTATACAGGGATTTTATAAATAAAAGGTCAGAACCAAATTGAAGTTCCCTCAAGCCACAGGAAGGGAAGAATTGGATTGTACTTTTGGTATTAGAACTGGTAAGAATGCCATGGCTCTCATACGGTAATTTTCTGATTCTGGTGTGGTGTGTTGACTTTACTTTGCAGGCTACATTCTCTTTGAAGTGAACACTTGGCTACATTTAGTTCCATACTCATATCCCTAAATATGTACAAGAGAGAACTCTCTTCCTTATATTGGAGTTTCATGGAGAGGAGAGGGGAGGGGAGGAAGAATGAATGAGGGAAGGGAAGGAAAAAGACATGAAAGAAAAGGGAAGGGAAGGAAGAGAGAAGAGTAAACTACCAGGAAAGGCCTCTTGCCCAGCTTTGATGTCATGATGCTCATTCCAACAGTTGAGGCCGGGTGAATAGATTGTGAAAAAGGAAGCTAGTTCTTGACTGGGGCATACGGTTCAAACTCAGATAAGAGAAGGAGGTCGTTAAAAGGAGGTACACATGCAATTATAAATACCTTTGGGTGACATCATGTCAGCTGGACAGCCACTGGATTAATGTCTACTAATACATACTTTCATTCCCTTTTATGGTTTTATTTTTTAAATAATTATTTTCTATTTCACAATGTTTTTAAGTTGCCTTAAAAGGGTTATAAAAAGAGCCCCGGCTGGTGTGACTCACTGGACTGAGTGCCAGCTTGTGAACCAAAGTGTCGCCAGTTCAATTCCCAGTCAGGGCATGTGCCTCAGTTGCCGGCCAGGTCCCCAATATGGGCAACCACACATTGATATTTCTCTCCCTCTTTTCCCCCTCCCTTCCCTCTAACAATAAATAAATAAAATATTTTTTAAAAAGTATTATAAATTTCAATGTCTTTGGTTATGTTTTTCTTGCTTTTTTCTTTTATTGATTATGTTGAAAAACAATAAAGTAATTATTTTAGAAAGCATTATAAAAATAAATAGATCTGGAAAATAAATTCCAGTTGAATTGGGGAACAAGAAGTCATCATTGAAAAAATGGGCTTTAATACGGAATTTTTGAAAGATATGTAGGATACTTGAAGAACATAACAGAACTAGGAAACACCACTCAGAAAGACAAGAGGTCACAGCCTCACGGAGCTGTTTGTAAAGCAGAGAAGATACTGATTGAACAACATGATTAAGTTCATAGAATAAACTAAGGAGTGAAGGTAATCTCTATGAATTGAAGTGACGGGACTGAGGGCTGCCATTATCAGGTGAGAAATCAGGTCTTGATTCTATGAGATCCACTCTTGCCTTGTGAGCATTCCAGAGATTCTGCATATCCTGGGATATACAGGGGGTTATAAGACACAATTAAAATGTTAAAAGACAAATAACACTTATCCATCATTATGTATAACTTAGTAACTATTTTTACTTACTATAGGAGAACTATCATAGACACCTTGTTATCACAATCCAAGTTAAGCTCATGTTGCTCCAAAAGGAGCTTCTTATTAAACTATGAAATGTCACCTTAAGAAAAAAATTAGCGTATAGTAGCATAAGGAGAAACACATTTTTGTAAACTAATGGTGTTCACACATAAGTGTATATTAGACAAGATACATTTCTAAATAAAAGATTTCCAAATAGAAAGCAAGCAAATCATAACCAGAGACACTGAAATTAAGAACAGTCTAACAATAGACAGGAGAGAGGGGGGAGGGGACAATGGGGAGAAGAGTTTTCAGGAATCACTGTAGAGGACACATGGACAGAACTAAGGGGGAGGAGGGAGGTTG